>MU914011.1:13528-23873 GCA_036418165.1 Cooperia oncophora | reverse complement strand
AGCTGCGCGACCGAAACCAGCTACTTTCTAGCACAAGTCCACAGCTAATAGTATGCCGAACCCTTTTTACCTATTACTCGCTACAGCCGCTAAAAGTTTTGGTGGCAATCAAAGGAACTCCTTCGCGAAATAGGAGTCGGAAAGCGTCATCCAAAAGGAAGTGGTCTCATTGTCAGAGCTCCTCCCTCTACGGATTTGGGCGAAAGCTTTGGCATTTCCGTTGCAGAGACCCCAGTTTTGCACAAAGAATCCTGTACGGGGCACATCGTTGTTGGAGAATCCCCAACAGGGGGTCGTATTTGGCCGCCAGGAGAGGGGGTCGTATTTGGGCTGAGAAAATTTATTTTGATAGTTGATTTTTCTCGCTTCACGGACGTTGTAAAAGGGGGGGGGGGTCGTAACTATTTCTTGCGTACTACCCCCTTAACCCTGAGCTAGAGTAGGCGTGGCATTTGAACATGGCACGGGATTGTACTCGTGGAATATTCCAGTCTGGGACAACTGTCATCTTGTTCTGTGCTGGACAGAGACACGACAACAATTGTGTCAAGATGAAAATATCTCACCAGAGACAAGACACGTTCAGGTTAATTTGAAGCATGCAGCCACGCCTACCCGACCTCAAGGATTTTGAGTATACCCCCTCCCCCCTCCACTCGATAGCAAAATTTTTGGGAAACAGTAGGGTTTTCGGGAAATTTTGGAAAAAGTGGCAGGAAGTTGGGGAAAATCTGAGAATTGGTAGAAGGGGGGGTCGTATTGTCTCGCGGCTTTTCCTGTTTCACATGTGCTATTTACCCCCTCCCACCTCGACGGCTCAATTCGATGAGGAGGGACAGAGGGCAGGGGGGGGGGGTCATACAGACTTCATCATCATCACTGGTTGGGAACAAAACTCCCAACCAGTGATGTGCCCTGGTCCTATAAACACCCTTCGCGACGTTATTAGCGCTAACGCCACATTTTTCCTCCGCAGAGTATTACATAACGAAGGCTATTTTTATCTAATGAAATAATTACAAGTATCATGACGATTTTGCCGCAATTATCACAGCGCATCCTGCAGTCCGGCGCTTTTAGCGCTTGTAAAGTTCCATTTCGACTGTCACAGCCCTCAAGTGCATACTGTAGATGAATCGGGGATTTTTTTCTACTTCAACCGACGATATTTTCAAAACTGCTTTAGACTTTCCTGCAACCCCTTAACGTGTAGCTCTTGCTTTTAGCAGCTGTTTCCAAAGTTTTCCTTTTAACAAGCTACTATAAAGTACTCTGTGTCTCGAGACACTGTCCATGATTAGAGTTGTTACTTTTATCAGACTTATCGAGCACGAATACGAAACAATCGATGATTTCGGCGCCCACTAAAGATTACGTCATAGCGTGCCAACGGATCAATATTCACGGCACGCATAAAAGTTTTCGCAACGAAATCAGCAGCTTTGATGTACTGACTAGTAGAATTTAGCTGAAACTAGACTTATTAGCTATGAGAAGTTAATGGCCATCGAGTGACAATTCGAATGATAACTGTAGGCAAGTTTCAAACCTGGAGGTGGTTTTCATCAATTATTTCGCAATAATTCCTACGACATGCCCTTCATCTACATTCCAGCATAAATTATTCCCAAACAACCTTTTCAGTACCGTTTAGAACGAGTTCATTCAGAAACAGACTATTACAGACCATCTGGCTTGGGAGGGGCATTGCACTTTCGCTTGCTTCTTTTTCCCATTTCTACTAAAATTAATTGTGAAACCTGGTAACCCTTGTCTCGTGTGAACGAAAATCAGCTAGTGCATAGTTTTCAGAAATTTATAGATCTCCACAGGAGGCTTCGACACTAATCGATGGGAACCAGCAAAATGCCCCCTTCAAGCCGAACTACACCCAGACCACGTACAGCAGCAATTACTTGACTTCTGCTGAACTGCACCCCTAGATTTGATGTACCAGTAAAAATGGGAATCGTATCTATTAACAAACTGGTATTGCTGTTGTACCAATGGCTTCACAGATATCTAGAAAATGATGAAAAACGGGTCAATCTCGAGGAATATGCACGGCTTCCTAAAACAATATTCCGAAATTAATTCGGATAGTACAGGTCCTCTGAGTATTCTGGTATCCCAAAACCTCACAGTAATCTGAAAAAGTGGTGACGAAACCCATATTTTTCCAGCTTTTTGGAATAAAAAACTCCGGGGCCTCATTTTGTTTTCGCAGGTACACTATCTATTAAACGCTTGTAGTGGATCGTTGACCTGCAGAACGATATTGATCCGTGTGGACGATATCGATTTCTATGCACATACCCTAATCAATTTGAACACATCCAACCGTACGGTGATATATTTGGCCTGCGTAGGAGCCCGAAAATCAATGTACGATTTCTCTGGCGCCGCTCCTCTGATAAGGACACCAACTCGTTTGAAATTGCTGATAACACCACCATAGCTGGAATGGTTCAACCTGGCCATTTCTACCATATCAAGGACCAATATAGCCTACACAGGTCCCGAAAATTAATTTGAATGTCATCCCGCTGACAAAGTGCTAAGGCCAAACATCCTAGGGAAGAAGCGTTATCGTTCGCCATAAAATTACATGCACTCTTAACTGTCCGAAACATGCGCTTTTCACGGGGGGGGGGTATTTCAGTGGATTTCTACATCTATGAAAAATCGATACGCGGGGCGAGCCTAGTGGTCAGCCAGTCAAGCCACTCACTCACACACACTCCTCCTCGACGCAGTGTGTTCACTTCCTGCTCTACGGACGAGAAGGAGGAGAACGAGAAGAAGTAGCAGCATTTAGTTCTCGAAAGCATTAATCATCCCTAACATACACACACATACGTCCATCCGTCCACATGTCCTTCTCAGAACCCCGTCACATTATCGATCGTTTTGCTAACTCATCATGGAAATAAATGCTTCTGGAGAAAAAGGGTGTTTCAAAGAACTTCCAGGACAGCTTTCTACGGGTAGTCGGGCGGGTCTCCCGATAGATGAGGTCTTCGCAAACCCGCAAGCGGTATCTCACCGTAGGAATGACAAAAATTTCCAGTAAATTCACCCCGTTCCTTGAGTATCGTCTACTCAACTCACTTCATGAATGGTTGCACTTCAATGGATGCTAACAGGCTTAACCATTTCTGAGAGGTTTTTCAACTTATAATTGTTAGAACTTTCTCAAAATAAGACTATAAAGGCTCTACGGCCGTCACGTCAAAGCGAAGATCTCACAGAACGATTTACAAATCCTTTATAGGTTCCCATTCGTACCGAGAATAGACCTTATTGATCGCAGCCAAAGAAGAAAACCTATCCTGGCTGCATGACCTGACCGAGAGAGGGTTGCTGCGCTCCCCTTCTGGTGCTTATTTAAATGAAAAAAAATCGAAAAATACCCTATTTCCTGCACTTTTGCCTGGGCAATATTGGCATGTTAGATGTGTTCAGACCATGAGGATTAGGGTGACCTAGCCGTCGCTAATGGCCAGTCCTAGTAACACCGCTCGAGTCATTCAATTACTCATCCCTCTGCTGCCATCTTTTAGTCGTCCGCCCACCCCCCACCACATGCCTCTCCCCCTTGGCTTGGCTCTCGTTCGGTCGCAGCCCCGTCCGTCGTCTCCAAGTGCCACAACGGCACCACCTGTCACCCCCCATTCGAATCAAACCACCCATCGCACCACCACCACCACACCACGAGACGGGCGGCTAAGGCTACGAAGCGCCGCGCGAGAGACGTGCCTAAGAACTACCATAGTGCGTACGTTTGGTACGAGAGACATAGAGAGGTCATCGTGACCACATTCCACAAACGCCCACAGCCCCCTTACACGCGCACACACACACACACCACGTTCGCGATGTCCAAAGTACATCACCGATCAATGTCGTCAATTATAGCGCTGGGTAGATGATAAGGGATAGAATAGGTGAATAGGATCACGCACTGGGACATTCCTCACCTCTTATTTCATCATTTTCCGCGGCCGCGTTTCATCATCATCATCATCAACATCTTATCAGCGCCCCGTTTCGAAGCACATGACTAGCCTGGCCTGACACAAGGCGAATTACGGCTCATAGAACAACGCCGGAAACACTCTCCAACCCTGCTTTACACTCACACACAAAAATCAATATTTATTCGACTGAAAACACTCACAAATTGTGTGGCGACTTCCCTGCGAACTATGTGGCTACGGGTATATCGAATAACAGTACACACGCAGTACATAGCCGGAGAGTAGTAACCACGATTCAAAATGCATATAAAAACAGATGGGAAGAAGGAAATCGGGAGGAAGGATGATGAGAAGGGATTTGGCCCGGATGAGACGTCGCGAGATCGGGATCATTATCATTACGGGTACATCATAGGCGTGTCATCCGTAAATAATGATCCGGACCTCATCAGACGGCATCAGTGGATGGTCGGGGTGCGAATGGAGGAGTACAGGATGGTGAAATAGGTAGGGAATGGCGTAACAGTGTCGGTGTCGTCAGTCGAGGGGCCCGCCGACGGGCACGGGATAGCGACGGGGGGACGAGACGACGAATGGTTAGTGCAGCACAATAGATGAGGTCAGTCGATAAGGGGCCGACGCGCGCGGCGCGTAAACAAAGGCGCGCGGGGGTCACGCGGCCGCCGCACCCCGTGACCCCGCGAGCGATTGGGGACACGCCGCCTATTAGCATATGTCAAATAATCGATACGAAAGGACGCCACACAACCACCAACCGACCGATAGACCACCCTCGGCGGGGGTTGTTGTTGGTCGGCAATCGCCCATAGGTGGGCTGATAATTTCGAGTAGAATAGTACTAGGGATAGGATTGTGAGCATTGAGCGTCAGGACCGCCATCCGCACCACCTCCAACACCGACACCGTACACAGACGAGAACGGCTGTGGCGATTGGGGAGGGACGGCGTCGGTAGGGGTGGTGGTGGCGGCGGCGGCACAGCGATGACGGCGATCGCGTCGGCGCCCGACCCGACGCCGACGCGATAAGCGACCAGCCGTACCAGTCACTGTACGATGCAGTAAAAACCGAGTCAGCACTCTGCACAACGCCATTATCACCATTACGAGAGAGACACTCACCTCATTCATCACCGTCAATGACCACAAGTACATTTCGGTGGAAAGTAATCGATATTCGAAAAGAATGAAAGGCACGACAAAAGGATGAATCGGAGAGAACTCATACCGCTCAAGCTATGTACATTACGGGTACAGTCATAGAAAATGCACACGGAATGCATAGCCTGTGCTGTATGAATCAGACAGACAATGACAGTAGACAGCCAGTGACGGCTGGACGGACGGACGGAAAATGTCTTCCGCACGATCACACATCGTCTCTCAAACAAGTGACAATGAAAAACTGAGAGTAGTGACAGCTGAATTACGAATAGTGTCAGATATGTCAGCAGTAGTATGGAAGTAGAATTGGATTTAGTCGAAGAATGGTGCCAGGATGTTGGTGTTAGTTGGTGGCAGCGAGTGGAAGGGGTGTGGTACAGAGAAAGGGGGTGAGGTGGAAAGCAAGCAGCAAGCGAGGAGGAGGAGCGGGAGGGGAGGGGGTACACAACCGCCAAGGCCGATCGTCGGACAGCGTAATGACCAGTGTCCAGTGCCAAGCCACGCCCCAGCTAACACCTGGCATCGGTCGGGGGGTGGGGTGTGGGTCGGTCAGCAGCCGGCCGCCGGCCGGGACGAGACGGGGACGGGACAGGGAGAGTGTCGAGGGAGGGGGACGCGGGGGTTCGTCAAAACAACGCCGTAGCTGAGAGAGCAGCGGTGGTGCTGCGTGCAGACGAGGAGGGACGAGGGCGGAGGCGAATCGACTCGATTTGCCCCTTCCCCCATCTCCACCCCGCTATCCCCCGCTCTCTGTCGAACGAACGACGACGACCACCCATATAGCGCTAGAAGCCGCCGGCAATTGAATGCCGAATGACCACAACAAAACGCAAATATCACGTGCTGCTTGCTACTCGTGCGAACTGAGAATGCGTCAATACTCCATGAGAAGGCCCGCATTGAGTGGCAGGGAAATAAATGTGAATCGGCGAATATACGGCAATGAAAGTGTTGAAGTAGGGGGAATACAATCGAGGGGACAACGAGGACGAAACATCAACCAGCCACACCAACTGACTGACTGATCATCATCGAGGAATTCGCCGCCACTGGTGGAATGAGAGAATGGTGCGATCGATACGGAATCGCCGAAAAATTGCCTCATAGTGCATTCGGGGCCCGCGTCACAAACGAGCGTTTTCACGCAACGTGAACACCAGATATGCTAATTATTACATTAATGCGAAATAATGTGTAAATAGTATTCGGCAGAAAAACTCGTCATCGATTATTGAATTTCTGACGATGTGTAGGTGGAAGCTGATGGAGAAATCGGGGAGACGGGGGGGGGGGGTGGACGGGGGCAAATGAATGGAACGGACGAATAGCTGGAGAGTAGCGCTGGCAGTATGGAGAAGGCTGTGTGGTGTGCTGGCGTCTGTGTATGTGTGTGAGCATGACTCATCATTGCTCTTTATCGTCGTTTTTTCGACCTAGATTTCATAGCCGATAGTACACTTTGGCGTGACGGCGGGGTCTCTCATCGCGAACAATCGATATTTAAAATTCGCGCTCGCATACAATCGGATCATCACTGCTGTTCGTCGGACGAAAACATTACAATTCGCTGTGCTGAAGCGCTTACGATGCCGATCGAGGTATACAGCGGTGGCGGACGGGAGGCCTCGTCCGGCCGCACGCAGCGCTCTGCACCATCGGCCGTCGAACAGCCAGCCAGCCAGCCAGCCCCCGAACCGAACGAACAAACGAACGAACGAATCGACAATAAAATAGCTTATAGTTCGTCATAATGAGAAATGAGTTGGTGAACGAAAAGGCGTTGATGAGGCACGCACACTACACAGTTTTCTGCCTTCAAGCGCTATATGGTAGTAAGCGGACAGCAGTAGCAGTTCTGGTACTTAAAGACCCACTCGCAAATGCCATACCCTTGATCCATTTCATATCTGACGAGCTTGAAGAAATGGCGAAACTGCAGGTCGATGAAAGTATACGTATCGATTTGGAAAATCGCGGAACTGGGAGAAATGCAGACTCCGCAGAAATGTCGAAATGACGGACAAAGTTTTGATAAGTATCGATCGCTTAGCCTCCCCAGTGGGATAAATGTTCTTGTCTTTGATGTGCTTTTCCATAAATAATTTGTCCTTATTGGACCAAAATCGATAACTTTGGAGGATGGATGGATTTTTGTCGATTTTGCGAAATCACGGCATTTGTGCAAATCCGCATTTCTGCATCCCCCAATTCCACGGTTTATCGAGTCAATACCTATACTTTCTTTGTCCGCAGTTTCTCACTCACTTTACAAATCGATGGCTAGACCTTCTTTATTCTGCGGATTCTGCATTTCTCCCGATTCCGTGATTTTTCGAATCGATACGCATTCTTTCTGCGGTTTCGTAATTTCGTCAAACTCGTCATTTATGAACGGACTTATGGTTTCAAACAGAGAAATGAGAGATGAAATATATAACAATTCCATGGTCACGTGGGCGATAACAAGGTCAATTTCTGAATCACGTGGCTCACATGGAAACGCTACCGACGTTTTTCCCACGAACAATTGTCACGAGTAGTTGGCGCCCAGTCATGAACCAGTAGCTCATAAGTAACCCCTCAAAGAGACGAAGCAAAAAAACCCTTGGGAACATCTTTAACGGAACCCCATCAACAGTGAGGCTGGCGCCTTGGACGAGTTCATCAACGAGCCCAATCAGCAGCATTCTACGCGCAATCAATTCCTGCTAAGCGAGCGTTCAGACTTCGCGATGGCAGCGCTTCGGTTGCTTGGCGCGATCAACGCAGACGAAAGCATACGTATCGATCGTCGAATCGCGCGATCGAAGCACTGCCGTCGCGAAGTCTGAACGCTGCTTGAGCGCCCTATGACGCTCCAGGCAACGCTATGCACACACGCAAATCCGCTTGTAAGCCGTTGTCTTGCAGAGTGAGTAGTCGTGGTTGCAATGGACGCAATAACCAAGCGTCTTTAATCTCCTTATCTCGCCGTTTCGAGTGACGAAAGTGGTGTATTCTCTGCGAATGCAGACAACCATGCCAAGTGCACGGATTCATTTCGCGGACCACTTCATCGCGGGAGCTCTCTTCAAATTGCAATTACAGGTATTAAAAGTTCAAAAAAAAAAACTGTGCAACTGGCTCATCGAATTACACGTACAAGGACAAAATCACATTAGACGGACGCGTATCTGGTACTTGGGAATGGAGCGTAATGGTTTCGGAGAATAATTTTGCGAAACGGAAGAAATTTCTCCGGTTGTTGATTTTTCTCGGTTTTGCCGGTTCCACGCTCGCTGAACGCTGCGGAACTACTATACAACTACTACATCTGATGGTTCAACAGTTGATGGAAGTTGAGTGGTGAGGACCTGCCTTCCCCCCTCCCACAACGTGTGTCTTGCAGGGAAAAACTGGAGAAAATTGGAACAATATAACTTGGAAAAGTGGAAGAAAGCTGGGAAAACTCAGGGTGGCTGGTAGCACAAAACTGGAGGGGGGGGGGGTCAGATGAAGAAACTTTGAGAGGGTTGTATTAGCACCTCCATTTCACTAGGGGGTGGGGGAGGAAAGAGTTTTTCTGAATCCTGATTTTTCCCCTATCGCGCATTGGCCCCTAGTTGGCAGCGCCGCAGCATAACTATATGTGATAGTTGGCCGGAGATACACTCTGTATCTAATAGATGGGTAAGTCGTGATTGCGGACTTACTGCAGCACGCAGCAGTGCCTGTTAGAAAAACTGATAGTCCCGTCAACGGAAAAATTTTTTTCGTATTTGAAATCTAATGACACTCAACCAACTAAATTGAAGCATGACGAAGCGCGTACTACTTGGAAGGAGCAGAATTCTTTAAGACCGCTGTCATGCGCTATACTCGATCCGCAATTACGACCCCTCTCACCGTGGAAAACCAAGTGTATGTACCCTCTTCCCCCTCCCGTTCCTTGACGTCAGGGTTTCGGAAAAAGTCAGGAAGATAGTGGGTAGGGGCGTCATATTTTGCTAAAAATACCCCGCAACACGTTGTTGTGCCGTGACGGGAAATAGCACTAAGCTGAGAGCGCCACACGTGACCTCGCTGTTGTAATGGAAGCAACTTGCGTGGAATGTACGAGATCGGGGTTCAGGCATCTCCTAAAGCACAGCGTTTTGCCCTATGGGCACAAGATTCGCCATTAAAAAGGGTTCAGGGAATAGAAGCAATAGGAAGCGAACAAAGTTCAGAAGATGTAACAGGTTCCATAGAGGCCATTTCGGGAGCATAGACAGATTCAATTTCTAAGCATACGCTAATGAGCCTACAGCAGCTGTTCCGTTTTTTGCCCAGATTACCTACATTACCTACCTACATTTCTCATACAATTTTTGCATTCAATGCAGTTTACCTGCTATGAGGGGCATTATGTGGTTCTCGTCACGATGACAGGAAAAGGAATCAAATGAACAAAGTTAATTACAGTTATAACTTCAAAGCAACAACTAACAACTCCATGTAAACTTTTGATGTTACTATCATGTTAATTTTGCAGCGAAGGTGTTAATAATTGCAATTAACCGAGTGCTAACGGCAGAGCAACTGATATCGTCGGGGCCATGTTAAGAGGCGAAATGAGCTCAAACGTCGCTGCGTTTTTCGAGCAACTTTCTGGATCGACTCCCGCCCCAGTCAACCATGCCGGGTTTTGGATCGATCTCCCCCCCCCCAAGTTAACCAGGTATTTGTCCAGTTCTCCTTTAAGGAGGCCAGGTCATTCTAAAGAACCACAGTTTGTCAACTCAAAAGTAGTTCCACGAAATACTATCGTAGTTTCTAAGGTGGGCCTTTTGTGTGTTGTTTTAATACCCGGGTACGTTGACTAGTCATACTCTGGCGCAGCCAGAGAGGCCGAAACCTTAGCCGAATTCAGCTATGTGCAGTCCTGCTCGCTGCGAATGATGGGGCCTGTCAAGGGGGATGTTCTTGACGCAGCGCCAGCCCAAACTTTCTTTTTTTTCGGCATGCGACAAACTGCATCATACCCTTCACTCATTTTCCACAAATTTTTGTCGCTTCAGCAACTGATCGAAAATTGGCTCGCGGCTTGTCAAACCTAGCCTCACCTGCACTTCCCTTCATCCGCAGTAAACAAGAGTGCAGCGTCTTGGTTGAGGCTACAATATCGAACAGGGGAAAGCCTTACTGAAGGCCAAGACTGATG
>MU914011.1:0-13428 GCA_036418165.1 Cooperia oncophora | reverse complement strand
TGATCCAGATTATCACGTCTAAGTGAGAGAAAAGGGGGTTGAACAGCAAAACTGCCTTTCAAGAAAGAATTTGCTTACCTTGCGAGAAATGGGCCAATCCAGGGAATAGTTTAGCCCAAAGTCGAGTGGTTATTCAGAGTAACTTTCTTCTTCGACTGTAATGATAGATATAGAATGTTCATTAATGAATGAAACTAACGGGTTGCAGCGGTAGTAGCCGAACTGATGACGGGAGGAGGAGGCGATGGTGAGACGGAGCGATAGTGAGCAGAGAGAGAGATTTGTCCTCAGTGCCGGCCAGACCACCCATAGTGCTTGGCACACTCCATAAACAACGCTTGGGGTCAGGTCAACTGTCGTAATCGCGTCGCGGCCTCCTACTGCAATGCCGGCCTTGACCCGATCGCAACGTTAGCTGATGCGAAGAGGGGTCGACGATGGGGCTACGACAACCAACGACGACGACCACGACGATGACATACCATCGCAATCGCTGCACATGAACGCGTACGTACACCGTTCGTACCTGCCGCATATCTCACGCAGGGACAGACCCTAACACGACCTGAAACGTGAAATTGGGGGCAAATGCGCGTGGAAACTGATAGCACCAATATTCGTTTCCATTCGATTCAAAGAGTGAGCTGGTGAGATTGTGAGAGATTTCGAAGAGGAGACACATCATCATCACGAAACAAGGCACGTTTGTTAGGGATCCCCAGCGAGGCGATGGGGGCGTATTTGGTCGCTGGATAGAGGCGGACAATATCGAACAGGGGAAAGCCTTACTGAAGGCCAAGACTGATGGACACATGAGCCTCGGTTCCCAGTTACCGAAACGGATTGTATGCTATCCGTAAGGGAGAAAAAACTGTCAGAAGTAGTTGGCCTGACAAGATTTCTTAAAAGGCACGGTCCGCGATCAGGTATAGAAGTTGAAGATATGACGTCAAGAGGGTAGGGTGGTCCACGACAAACAACCTTGTATGGTTTTGCGGCAAAAAATTGGAATGGAGAGGTGCTGCAGCGAAACATCTGCTCAGTGACGCCTCCTTTTTTCCAGTGACTCCGCCTCCAGACTCCGCCCTCAAAACCCGCCTTTCAGTGAAAACGAAGCTGTAGGACGAAAAAGCATGGAAATCGCCACGATGGAATTAAATGTGCACGTACAAACCAGGATAATGAGGTTCTATCTAGGGCAGTTGACGAGTTTTTTTTTCCTTTGTTCTTCACTTTTGAGTTACTCAGAACCTTGTCGTCTATATATGAAGGAGAGGAGAAGGGCGCACCAGTGAGAAAAGTACACATCTTCCGGGTCGGTAGTCTGATGGCACAATTGTCTGATAGGATGGGCTCATCAAACAATGGTGTTCGCAAAGCGGTAATCTAATATTTCTTACAAGTCTAGAAAAAGTTGACTGCATGAAGGTCTGCAGTGAGATTGATCAGCTGAGCAGCCTACTGCTTCATACAAACTGATAAAAATTGAAGATCTGATCACCGGCCGAGGAACGAACTGTGTTGTAAAATATACAATGTTTTAAAGATAAGTATAGATTCGTACAATTATCAATCGACAGCGGTATCGTCGGCTCTTCAACGTCAAGCAAAAAGTGACTGCTTTAAACTCTCATGGCGTTTCAGAGAACGCTCACAGCGAATTCAAACAAAAAGTGCTAAGTACACGCTACTCGTGTTCCATCGAGCTGCCCCGTGATAAGCAGGTGGCATTATAGAAATATTCAATATAAAAAGTTAACAATAATAATCAAATGAAAACAACTCAGGTTTGATTCGCAGCATCACAGAGTTAACGCCCCCCCCCCTCGAGAGGGAATCGAGCCGAGAGAAGAAAATTGAAATTTTCTGAGAAGTACAAAACCTGCTACATGCCAGAGTGTATGTAAACCTTACACGTGAATCCAGAAATAATAGCTGAGAAGAGTCACGTGAGAGGCGCTCAAAGTACACGCCCCATCCCGAAGATGGAATGGGCGTGGCTGTTTACTGCGTCTGAAAGTGGCGGCGACTGAGCTTTCAGTGGGTTACTTTCATTCCGCCACTGGTGTCATTATGCTTTCGTCCAGAATGGTTCAGTATGACACTTCAGAAAGATATTGTGCACGAAAAAGGCACACTATGCTGTGTAGTCTGCTATGCTCAAATGTGGCATGCAGCCACGCCCACCCCATCTTTGGGGTATGTAGTATAGTTAAAGTTCAGTTGTTACAACTCAAAATAAATCACTATACAGGCCTGCTCGCTATGGAAACGGAGGCGTTTCGCGAGGGAGGGAAAGTCAGACGGGGGAGGGGCTGGGTCTGGCGTGTCGCCCACCACATTTCCACCAATTATGGTCGCCTATCAACTCCCACACTTGGGGGTGGAGTGGCTTGCGCCGCGCCAAACCCAGCCCGCCTGGAACGCTCCAGCGTCCACAGCTTCAAGACTGTACATTACATGCATTAAAGGCAATGTTTAATTGGTATTAATGGGCACTAATAGCCTTGCGGGGGGAGGGGGAGGGGGCGGAAAGGAGCATTCAGAGGAATAATCGTACAAAACTGGTATCAACGTCATCCGAGAGAAACTACCGTCCTTGAATTTTGATTCCCACACCGGGGAGCTCCTAGCTCCTTCAGGCTTTGGCATCCTAATTATGGTGTTTTGCCCAGGGGGTTGTACAAACGTATCCCCCTGAAATTCATGGCAGCTAAAAGCTACACTCTTTTTGTTGACTACATATTTTTGTAATGTTGAGGATAATTCTCAGAAATTTGGGGATGTCCAAAATTGCTTCGCAGTTTATTGCATTCGGTTAAGCTTTCTGGTCACAAACAGAGGGGCCACCTATCTCTAGAAACTTGCAATGAGTTTCAGATAAGAGTTTCAGATTTTGAACTCAACTCTCTGAGAAGGGCTGAACGGAAATGGGACTCATAAAGATTAATAAAATAATAAATGAAAAAAATAATGGAAAAATTGAGTTTTCGGTGGATGGTATCGTAGTGAGCTCAGTAGTTACTGAACGTTTTGTGCTAGAAATCAAAAGCTAATGTAAAATATTTAAAAAACGAAACTTCGAATAATATCCACGATTATTTATTCAAAAAATTGTAGATCATTTAGAGAAGTAGAAGTCCCATCCGTAAGAACTTCAAAGGAAGGAGATGAACGAAAGTAAAGACGATGAGAAGGAACCAGGTGATCACTGTTTATCTAAGAGGTGGGAGTCAAAGTTTCATCATCAAAAAAAAATGAAAATGTCATTGTGAACTGACGGTAAGCGCTAAAATAAACATAAACTGACGATCATAATCGATTGCGTACCGAGGCAGTCGACGAGGGATTTGTCGATATCGAGTCGACCCGTGTGGGACGAGGCGAAATTGTTGAGGGTTAAAGCGAGCAGCGCCTGTTTACACTGAGGAGATGAGTCGCAAAGGAGCGGATGTGGAATGTGACTTGCTCCGGAAGACTTGTCCCTCATACCGCTTGAACAGACTTGTCCCCACTCGAAAGTGCATCACTCATACCGGATTTTCACACTATCAGCTGGAGTATTTCGCTAATTTCAGTTGTGAACATGGGGGCAGGTGCCGTGAAATCTTGAGGACCTGCCGCTGTGGGCAGGGCTCACCCTGCCATTGAGGAAAATTTTTGCAAAATATTCCTCCCACCCCGAATTCACTGGTTCAGTACGACCCAGCACGACTTCTCCCTCCTCTTACACCTGCCATCTCTCCGAGCTTCCCCAGCTTCCTACCTTTTTTCCTGATTTTTTTAACAACTACTCCAGCTTTCCCCCGAAAATTTTTCGTCGAGTGAGGGGAGGGAATATAGCGTACTTCAAACGGGAAAAAACTAGACAAGCACGGAAAACATTTTTCTCAGAGCACGTACGACTTCCCTCCAGCGAGCGAACTCGCCCCCCATCCTCCTCGGTGGGGATCCCCAAAGAACAGCGTAACTATGGGTGCCTCAAAATTCCTCTAGTATCGTCCCTGCCTGATGCCCGCTGTAACATTGCCACTCCAGTCAAGGAACAAAATTCATTGAATTCTACGAAAGCATAGGTTTGCATAGAGCTTCTTCATTCGAAGGCAGCTGGTACCATGTCTGAAGGCGGGCAGTTGCGGCCATTGTCATTGGTGGAAAGGCTTAATGGGGCACGGCCAAAGGTCCTCTCGCAGCCCTTCCACCAATGACGCTGGCAGCAACAACCCGCCCCCAGCCATCTCGTCCACTGCTTTGAGGTTTATTTCAACATCTGAACTTTGCTTTGAAACGCCAATTTCCATAAATTGGTGCCCACTTTCTCGGATGAGATACAGCTGAAGATCACTGCTCAAGTATGCTGTGACCTATGCTCAATATCCCGGAGATTGTGAGGTTGTGGCTGCATATTCCATTTGGGCGTGGCGGCAACTGTGCTTTCGGTGGGATATTGCCGTCTTGGAATATTTGGAACCGTATCTTTGTTCAGCACAACACAGGATAACACTTGTCCCAAATGGATCTGTTCACGAAAAGAGGCAACTCATGCCATGTTCGGATGCGGTATACACACAAGTCCTCCCCATCTCTGGTTTGTAGAGTGTATGTTTTTGATATATTACGAACACAACTATGCGTTCAGTCCCTTTTATAAATGGGAGGGCAATATAAAAGTTATATTTCGAAGCCCGATCTAAAAAATCAAATATTTACATGTTGATCGCAAAGTGAAGCTGCTGCAGCCTGGCCTCTAGTTGAAGAGGAATATTGAAAAAAGAAGGATAACGCCAATAATAAGCAATTAACCTCCAGATCCAGGCTCACTCAGAGCGAATTGAGCTGGTCAAGAAAGTCGTATTCCCTTATTGGTGCGAAGGTGGTGGCGTTAAATTGGCGCCTAATGAGCGTTTGCGCCAAAATGTGAATGCCACGCTCGCGAGCAGGACATCGGCTGCATCGAAATACTGTTAAGTTTACGGCGACTCGAGCGAAGGACTTATGTAGTAGCGCCAGCCAGGTGAAAAATGCCATCAAATTGAACTAGCGCCAACAATCAGTATCACACTGTCACGTTGTCAGAGTACCGCATAATTCCATTAGACAAAGATGGGCATAGAAGGATAAAGTCTTCGCCGCTGATCAACACATTTTGGAATGCGACACGTATTCGACTTCCATTCAGAATTGAATGCGGTATGGCCCATACAATGAGTTTCGGGATCAGCCGATCGACACGTTTCGACACAAATGTTGCATTGTCCTAGGCGAATCTGGAACCAATTTATCGTCCCCGGAATAGGAGTTCTCGGCCCGGGAGACCGCCAGTCATGTATCTCACCCTTAGGCCGCCTGAGTGCTGAGCCTATCACTTGCCACTACTCCACCTCCGCCCCAACTGATGAACTGCCAGTAAAAAAATTTTACTGATATTTTGGAATTCGAAATCGTAATCAGCACCTAATTATCGATTAATGAATTTTTGCTTTACATGCACACCTGGGTTCTTGCCATTGGACAAACTTACACAGAAACTTTCAGAAACTAGTTTTCTTTTCTACTTTAGACTTTACTGCTCTCTACTTGCTGTGCTATAGCGCGCAGAATTTCAAAATAGGCTTCTCTCCAGAAACAAAATGACTTCCAAAGCTTCATCTCAGGGAAACAAGAATGTTATGCTTATGAAATGTTCACTATACGCATACATCCCATCGAAATTCGAACAATATTGAAAGTTTGCTCTGAATTCTTTCAAGCCTTCATCAACATACCGAAACACTATCGATGTGTTAGTTTCGGAAATTGCAATTGTTTATTCCGCCTTACGGGGAGCATTTTCGGCAGCCCGTACGTACAACACTGATTTCGCAATGCCCCAGGGGAAAGCTATCTGATAAAATGACGTTTTCAGAAAGTGGATCAACTGCACGCATATGAGTAAATATAATAAATATAATAATAAATATAAATAATAGAAGAGTAGAAATAAAAGGATGTGGTCACATAGAGAAGGAACTGCGAAAGGGTGGCCAGATGACCGGCTGCTCCTACAAAATCAGCTGTCAGGGATTTTCATCCATTAATCAGATAAACGCATATATTTCTCACCATGACCAGGGATTCCACTCAGTATATGCTGTTTCCTAGTCGAAATAAATTTTGCAATCGTCCCGAAACAAAATTCGGGGTTATCAAGTCGACAAGCTGCTTTGAACGTATCTCCCTCGCTTTGGTCCTTGAAGTTCTGGAGACGCCCAAAAAAGGGAAATCTGAACGAGAGAATAGGTGGTCTAGGCGGCTATTTATTTCGCAGTCCTCTAATTCATCTCTGATTCATTTTGTAAGGGCTTTCGAAAGAAGAGTACGAAATATAGAAAAAAAGAAAGTAAAAGTATTAGAAAAAGGAATAGTCATTTTCCATTACCCAGAAACGCAAAGTTTCTATTCGAAAGTTTCTATCTGAAATGGACACTGATTACAAAAGTAGAAATGCATAGAGAGAAGAAAAGAAGAGCGCGGGAGAAGAACATGCAATCCATGTCTGAGAGCAGCAATGGGCGTCGCCGCGTGCGCGGTGACAGCCCTGACGAAAGGGGGCCAGAGACAAGTATAAGAGAGCGAAAACCGCCCGATTGATCGCAAGGATATTAGCTACAGGTTTTACTTCAAGTTTTACTCGCTTTTGTCACTTGTTTTACTTGTGTTGACGTAAGCATTTTCGTACATAGTGATATGGATAAATAATAAACTAATAAATAAACTATGCAATGACTCTAGTAGTGGCCCAGTTGTGAAGTTGTTGGTCACCAAGCTGTCAACGCAGGTGATTACAGGTCTAAGTCGGCGTATTACGCCCACAATAAGTCAAACATATGCAGTTCGGCGAGTTCATTACTCACAAGTTCTTTTCACTCACAACTTCACCATCCCTTCCGGCCATTCACTCTTCTGTTGTTACGCAAAAAAGTGGACATACCTACAAGGGGGAGGGGGGGCAAAAAAGGCACTTCGGTCGAGTCACATATCAGCAAAGTTTTCGCAGCCCAGACAGAAGACGTGGATACGAGTACAGGGCGGAAGATACCCAAGATGTTCCTCGATAAGCAGGAGCTGGCTCTCGCCCATCACCTTCATGTACACCAAAATATGAAGTCATCTCCAATCGCAGCCTGACTGGAGAAGACCTTTGGAATTCATGTCACCTCCAAACAGCTGCGAAACTTCTAGTATGGAGTCACCCATGGACAGCTACCTGGAGACCGGCACTCTTGATCTGGAAGACCTCCAACATCGAGCAGCTCCGACAACGTCGCTACGGTCCAGGATATCATCTTCACCGCAGTCGCCAAGGCGCGGGTTGATGGTATGGACCGGAAGTTCCTGGAATGGAAGACCGATATTTTCTTCGTGGACCCCGGACTGAAAGTGAACGCTGACGGTTACATCGACACTCGAGGAGAATATCCTGCCTTCATGTCGTCGCCTGTACCATCTTGGAAACTTCGTACTGCTACAGGATTGGGTGCCACCACATGGAATCGAAGGGCGTTGAGTACCTGAAGAAGGCGGAATATCCAAGTCTGCCATCTGCCTTACACCAACGATTACCAGGTTCGAGAGGGAGCTCAACAAGGTGGAACGACCTCGCTGAACTCAGGTCCCGAAATACGGTCGCGTGGCAGAATCTCTCGATGGCCTCGTCCAGAAGGCTGTGGCGGAGTATCGTGATAGTGTACAATGTGCTGTTGAATATGATGGTGGAAATGTCCAATCAGAATTTGATAAAGTGTAACTTATATCGCCTTGAAAGTCAAGGAAGAGAAGCGTCTTCCCCCCCCCCTTTGCATGTGTGTATTATAGTAAAATAGAAAAATCAAGGTAAGCTCAAAGCAACAAAGCAAATGCAAACTTTTTAAGTCTCATAAATAAGAACCAAGGTAAGATGCTCTGGGAATGGTGGAGGGGGAGGGATGGGGCTCGCACGAGTTGGCTCGAGTGCGCCCTTCTCCTGACATGACACTGTCTCTTGCGGGTGTGTGACGAGAAACACGTAACAAACAGCGCTGGTGGGCATGGCGAGCGACGCCGGGTCCGGCAGACGAGTTGCTCTGCCTCGCCCTTCGAACAGAGTGTGAAAGGGATGAGAAAACTCGACATAGCCCTTCATGGAGTCTTGTTTCCACTTGAGTTTATATGAGTTTCGCTGCTCCAATCGACAGACTGATTCACACTGAGACATCGCAGCGCGTTGCTGCATTATACGCCACACGCGACAGGCGCGACGAACTACGACTGCCTTGCTAGGCTTCTTTCGAAACAGTTGTTTAGGTGTATGCGCCGACTTCGCAATTGACACTGGTTGCGACGAAATCTACAATACTCCTATTCTCCAGTTTGGTCTCCTCCTAAACAATCTCTGGAGTGGTCCAGAAAACGTTTTGCTACCCAATTTCTGCGCATGTGTGGTGCCGATGAAAACTGGAGTTTTTTTGACTTGGTCAGAATGTTCACTGTTCACATTAACCATGAGGACTACATGCGTATTTGAATTTATGCCTGCTTGGCCTACATGCACGTGCGTAGCGAAAGGGTGACTTATGCACGTCATTCTCGTGACTGGCCTCTAAAGTTCGAAGGTTCATCATGTCCCACTACTTCCCAACCGGTCAATCACCCACAGGGCACGCGAAGTACGATCCACCTTAATGATCCGTCCTCTGGTGCAGCCGTCCCTCCCCTGCCTCAGCCCGCTTAAAATCTTTTTCAATTTTCCCAGCTTCCTACCACTTTTCCAGAAATTCTTCCTAGAATTTTCCCTTTTTTTTCTTCAAGAATTTGTGGACGAGCGGGAATTAGCACATGTGAAATAGGAAATACTGTTAAAATTACTACCCCAAAAAATTCTTCTAAAACGCAGGTGCGACCGCCTTCCCCAGCGGCCAGATACGATCCCCCCTTGCTGGGGGTCCCCAACGCACGACGTGTTCTGATTTCCCAAACTTCTTGGGCGTCACCCCTATAACGTGTACAATGTGTATCATTCGTCGCAAGCTCCACTTTTCTAATTTGAAAACACTTTCACCCTCCAAACACAAAGCCTCTTCATTAGTTTAGCTGATCCGAGCTTACTCCGGAAATTTCCTTCTATTCTCGGAAAAAATCTGCAACCAACGAGAAAAATTGTTAAGAATTAAATTCTGGCTCATTGAGAATCGGGCCGTGAACTATGAAGCGTGAACTATAGGTCATTCTCATGTTTTATGCTGGATCTCCACCTTGCAAATGACAGTGAAGAGTTTAAATGACCGCAAAATTAATGTGCTTAATGTGCCGTCATTTATCAACAATCTCTTCCTTCTCTTTTTTTACCAGTGGATATCCCTCGTGCACAGGAGAGCGCATAAATCTTCTTGCAATCTCTTCTGCCCACCAGGAATAACCGATTGACGGAACTGCTGAATCTGAGCTTAGTAGCAGAAGAATCTATCACGAGTTACACAAGACTGGGTCCGACGTGATTACATATCCGAACCCAAACCACTGCAATGTGGTGGGCGTGGCTGCGCTTTTGGTGAGATATTTTCATTTCGGGACAGTCATCACCATTCATTTGACCAACACAAGCTAAAATAACAGTTATTCCTAAGTGAGATGTCCATTCTACGCTATGTTCAAAAGATGTACACTCAGGGCACATCACTGTTGGGGATTTTGGTGAAGCCCGTACGACCCCCCTTTTTGGGGTTCGGTACGACCCCCCCCCCTATACATAAACTTATGAAGTTTCTTTCCCCCCCCCCCGAGGAGGAAGAAACTTCATAAGTTTATGTATAAGTAAGCGCGAAAAATGGAAAAAGTAACAATCCTGAACGAGGCCCCCCTCGCTTTTTGCTCATTTCTATCCTGATTCAGAAAAGAGAATAGAAAAGAAAGGCCATTAGGTTTCACCCACCTTTCCTCGAGTCAAAACAAACTCTGGTACCTGAATCAATTGCAATTAAAAAAAGGAAATTAAGCCAACTTCCTCCTAAGAGCACTCTGAGCGGTCCAAGCAAAATTGCTGGGGCGCGCACTGACGCCGTATCCGACTAACTGAAGTAATTCGACTTGACTAAACCGGAAAGATAAATATTCGATATTCGAATAAACCGAGAAGAAGATAAACACGAATGAGTAAATACGAACGAGAGCAAACCAGCCGAAATCAGCTGATTAAAGGCCGAGGGAGGGATTCTGGGCAGGACCTCCAGCCCGCAAGGTGGTTGCAGGTGGTTTGATTGGAGCGCGGACTTTCAGGAAAGTGGGGTCTCTTTAAAGGACCATAACTTCCGTAATAGCGGACCTTTGGGAAAAAGAAGAACGCAGTGGTATGGAGAAAGATTTTATCTTTCCAAAACATACTAACATGTACATAAAGATCGCCGATTTCATGTAGAAATTTGCGTTGGGGATTATTTAGGGATTTCATTTTTTGGATAGTTTGCAGCGCGTTTTACAGGTTTGAACCAAGATATTTCCCTTGAACCTCAATAGTTTGGGAATCTGAAACTACTGTCGAGTTCTAGAAGATTTGCTCTTTCCAAAAACTACTTGAACGTTTTTTGAAGCTTCCGGGAGTCATGAGATAATTGCGTTGGGGATTATTTGGGGAACACTCCGAACTGTTCGAAAGTCCGTTTTCTGTGTACGGTTTCAAGGAGCGTGTTCGAATAACCAGAACTATTGGGTTGGCACATAAGTACTTTCGTTTTTTTCAACCGGAAATTTCGTTCCAAAGATGAAATGTTTTGCTAGCAAGCTTGATATCATCTGATAGGAAACTTCACGTAGTTTTAGAATATCAAAACGGCTTCGGTTGAGGGAATAATTTTTGTGGATTTTTTAGTCGTTGAAGTTGAAAGCGAAGTCGGCGAAAATTAGCACCTTCGACAACTGCCTCTATTTACGTATAGTCGAAGTGCTAAAATCGCTTAAGCTGCTCCATACATTTGGAAAAGGTCGAGCTAGAAGTTCCAGCAAGGGAATCTCACTAGGACGCTTTGGAACGAATTTCAAGAATTTTGAAGTTACCAACCTTCACCTCGCCGATATTGGGCAGCTCACGTCTGTTCCACCTGAAATTTTATGCTAATATTTGAATGTTTCGCTGATATGTTTTGCATGTTCTGATAGCAAATTTCGTGCTCTATAACACTGCTATAGAAATCTGTTCTCCAGAGGTGTTTGCTTTCTGTTAAGTTCAGGTTATCATTACGGAACGCGAAGTCGTTGAGAACTAGCGTTCCCGTTCTCCACGAATTTTATGCTAACATTTGAATGTTTCGCTAATGTGTTCTATATGTTCTGATAGCCAATTTCGTGCTCTATAACATTGCATTGCAGTTATTTTGAAAATCCGTTTGATGAACCTTTGTTTTCAGGTGGATAATATGGAATGTCAGGTCGATAAGCATCAGCACTTCAGACATCTCCTCCTTTTCGCATTCAGCAGAGGTATCAGAGCTGCTGATGCTGCTCGGGCCAACTTGGCAAGTGTAACGGAGAAGATGCCCTCTCTCTCAAAACAGCCCAAAATTGGTTCAGACGCTTCAAGAATGGTACTGATACCTCTGTTGAATGCGAAAAGGAGGAGATGTCTGAAGTGCTGATGCTTATCGACCTGACATTCCATATTATCCACCTGAAAAAAAGGTTCATCAAACGGATTTTCAAAATAACTGCAACGCAGTGTTATAGAGCAGCAAAGTTTGGCTATCAGACAAAATATAGGACATCATTAGCCGAAGCATTCAATGTTTCAGTCCTAACATTCGTGAGAACGGGAACGCTAGTTCTCAACGACTTCGCGTTCCGTAATGATAACCTGAACTTGACAGAAAGCAAACACCTCTGGAGAACAGATTTCTATAGCAGTGTTATAGAGCACGAAATTTGCTATCAGAACATGCAAAACATATCAGCGAAACATTCAAATATTAGCATAAAATTTCAGGTGGAACAGACGTGAGCTGCCCAATATCGGCGAGGTGAAGGTTGGTAACTTCAAAATTCTTGAAATTCGTTCCAAAGCGTCCTAGTGAGATTCCCTTGCTGGAACTTCTAGCTCGACCTTTTCCAAATGTATGGAGCAGCTTAAGCGATTTTAGCACTTCGACTATACGTAAATAGAGGCAGTTGTCGAAGGTGCTAATTTTCGCCGACTTCGCTTTCAACTTCAACGACTAAAAAATCCACAAAAATTATTCCCTCAACCGAAGCCGTCCGCCCCCGTTTTGATATTCTAAAACTACGTGAAGTTTCCTATCAGATGATATCAAGCTTGCTAGCAAAACATTTCATCTTTGGAACGAAATTTCCGGTTGAAAAAAAACGAAAGTACTTATGTGCCAACCCAATACAATGTGAACGTTGGCTGTGGTTGAGCATGGAGGCAGGATGTGGTGTTTAGAGTCAATCAGATAACGTTGGATGCGCCGCCATATGAGGTCCGCGGCAGAGGTGATAGGATGGTGCAACTTGTGCGTAATGTCTGTCCACGCGAGCAAACGTGTCTATAGGATTCAGGGAGGTCCATGGCGAACCTGTGCACTTGTTTACAGTGTTTTCCGTTGCGTGCGATCGAGCGTGTCCCTGTCGACGCCGCCAGATTCGTGCTCTCGCCAATTGCTGGTTCCGATAAAGGAGACCAACTGCTAGAAAACGTCTGATACGAACGATATGGTAGTCCTGTCGTTTGTCGAAAAAAAAACAGGTTGGCTCAGCGCCAAGCGCGATCGCGGACACGCCCCATCATCCGCAGCGAACCAGAGTATGAGTTGTACTGTTTAGTCACTTACGAGATGATGTCGACTTATTAATATTTCCAGTTATTTCGGATTAGTTTGATGAATGAAAGTTTTGTACTATTTTTTACATATCCGAGTTCTCTACAAAGCAAGTTTCGCTGTACAGGGACTCAGCACACTGACACCTTTGCGCTGCTCGTTACTGGCTACCGCACTCATTACGACCCCCCCCTCTCCTGGCGGCCAAATACGACCCCCTGTTGGGGATTCCCCAACCAACGATGTGCCCTGTGTACACTTAATATGTACTACCGCAATTGTCGGGTCGCATGAGCGTCTCGTCTGCTGCGTTTCCATAATTGGTTGTTTCCTTCCTAAATCGATCTCTACCCGATCGCCATTGGTAGAGCAAGGGAGCTGAACTCGGACTCGAATCGCGCTGCTCACACCCGCCTTCGACAGTCCGCAATGATGAGGACTGTACGCAGCTACGCCCTCACGCCTCATCCACACCTACCGCGGATGTAGAGGTAGGTACACGACCACGAGCACCACGATTTCTCACAGATAAGAGCAAACTGTCCCAGAAAATACGTGCGCAGTTTCATAATATTTTTTCATGCTTTTCAATTTTTCATTTTTTTCCCTT
>MU914010.1:0-21924 GCA_036418165.1 Cooperia oncophora | reverse complement strand
ATGCCTTTTCATCAAAAACTAAAAAAGACATTAGTATGATCCCCTTCCAGCGCTAATACAGACGATATTGATGATGAACATAAGAATTCGGTGCTCGATATCGGCACACATACATACACTCGAATTCTCTGAGATGAGGTAGGCGTGGCTGCGTACTTCAACTAAACGTCGTGGTGGCTATGCTTTTGGAGAGATATTTTCATTTTGACCCAAATGTGGTCACGTCTCTGTCCAACAAAGAACAAGATGGCGGTTGTCTCAAATTGAAATATCCCACGAGTAACCAGTTCTGTGCTATGTTCGAATACCACACCTACCCCGCCTCAGGGGTAAGGAGTATACTAGTTTGTCGACGGTGGGAGGGGGGGGGGGGGGGGCATTCGGCTTTTCATAGATGTGCCGACCCATCTAGGTAGCCTTTTCTCGAGTTGACACGTTTTAGGATGGTGGCTAGACGATCTTACTCCAGCTTCACAGGCGTTCACAAGTTTTACCATGGTGAGATTCGTAAACCGGAACTAGGGAAGCAATGTTAGTACAAAATGCCCCCCCCCCCCCCCGGTCGCTTAGCAGCGCCGGAGTATACCTTATCAACGTACCATTTATTTTGTAAAGATGCATGACAAAACGCACCGATTTCTCTGAACGGAGGGATAAAATCTTTCTAGCGAAACATTTGAGCATAGATATGCCAAGCCGTGAAGCACTGGAGCGGTAATTTTCAAAATGCAACGAAATTATACTGATACACCTTCACAACTTCTATCTGGCAGGCCTTCAATCGTAAGTAGGGGTGAAGGCGGTCTCATAGCGGCTCCGGAAAGGTACATGTCCCAAAGCCTGGCGAAAGCTGTGTTGTGGTCATCATCACCGCATTCAGCAATCACCACGTAATTTGCTTCATTCGCCGAACCTGGAGAAAACCAAAGAGTTCGTGGGTACGGCGAGGGATAATTTGGCAAGAAATGATCACCGGTGCAGCGATGAGCACGGTTGCCCAGGCAGGGTACAGCGTTGTTTGGAGAATCCCATCGAAGGGGCCGTACTTGGTCAATGAGGAGAGCGTCGTGGTTTTCGTATTTGGTCGAAGGAGGCTCGTATCTGGTCCTTGCGGAAATTTTCCCGAGCCGCGAGAGGAAACTTTCCCCGTTGTTGTCTTTTTTGGTTGCTCACGTTTCACTTGGGTTATATACCTCCTATACTCTCTTCTCAGCAGCAGCTTTGCTGGGAGAGAGCCGTAACATTTTCCTGAAGAGTGAGGGGAAAATAAAGGGCGGGAGAATTTAAGTAGGTGGTTTTTTTTCCGCGCGTCCCTGAAAGGAAAACTCTCGCTTCACCTTAGCTTACTAGGCAAGAGCTTTTCCTTTACGATATAGTAGTAGAGAATTCCGAACTACTCCAAGAGCCCACTCTTACGGTTCTACTGTAAGCTAGTCTGTTCAAAGGCGTATGTATGTATGCTCCAATAACGCGCAAATGCCTCGTCAAGTTTTTGAAGGCTGAGCGGCACGATGAGATGCCTCCAAATTGCGTTACAATCAATAGAACCTAGTAGGACAGCTATCCGGCGCCCCCGAGCACCATGCTGCGGCACATTTTTCAGGGAAAGTTACCTCATATGCGCCCTAGCTGCAACACACAGACGACCCGAACATCCACTTGCCATTTCAAATGTCCGACGCGGACTGATGCTCGTATCGCTTCATTCGCGAAGTAAAAGATGAAGCAAAAGATTTTTGAGAAGCAGCTGTGGTGCTGCATGGATATTTGGATATAGACGTGCAACCGTATTTACCGTAGCGTTAGTGGCACGATGCCAACGGGGAAAACTCGTCCGAAATTGCTCTCTCGGTCGTGTAGAACCAAGGCTCTTTGCAGGTTTTGGAAAGTTTCAACCTCCCTTTCTCGCCATATGCCCCATGTATACATATAGCACCGCCCACTGTTTCTCAATTTTAGACTAACAGTATGCAAATTGTCAAGTGCCCTATGGAGAGAGCTTATAGGGCTTTTACGGATTGATCTATCCATCCATGTGAGCCCGCACGTTGGAACTCCCACGCGCAGGCTGATAGGTTAAGCTCTCCGCAGCTGCTGGCTGTGCAAGCCTATGTGTTTCTAGGGTACAGAATTCTCCCGGAACTTTGTACATCTTCCGCTTCCTTGTTCTCTAAAATACACTTACTTCACCAGTCGGTCAGAAACGACCCCCTCCTTTCCACAACGCTTCGTTCACATCCACTCGCAAGGAGAGTCATACTCAACATATTGAACCACTCATAGGAGGTGGATGGATGACTATTCAACTGAGTGATCCGACTGAGCAGATGGCCTACCATAATAACTCAAATTCCTTTTTGTAGCTCGCAGATGCCTGATTATAAGCTCAACAAGCCGTTTCGTTAAGAAGGCTCACATTGTGATAAGAATCCTTTAATAAAATGTTTATTGCATCAAGAAATGTTGTGGTGAGGTCATGGTTTGTTCCTTTACCGACGATGAGTTCCGTCTGCAAAGAATATGCCACCATCGATGGCGCAGTACTTGGGACAGATTCCTGGCTCGCCAGCAGCTCCACTCGACCCAGGCTCTCCCGGAGCACCGGTTGCCCGTCAGGCGCCTGGCTGTCCGTCAGCTCCTCTGTTTCCTTTGGGTCCTGGTTGGCCTGGAAATCAACGATTTTATAACATGTGTGAGAAGGCTATTAGAGAAATATAGGCAATAGGCAATTAAGACGTACCGTCGGATCCAGGCTGACCGGGCTGTCCACTTGGTCCAGGTGGACCTTGAGGGCCGGGACTTCCAGCGGGTCCAGGTTCTCCAGGAACAAGAGGTGTTGAAATAGCGGGAATTCCAGGCTGCCCTGGTGCACCAGGATATCCAGGGTTTCCATTTGGTCCTGGTGATCCCTTGGGTCCAGGAGGTCCGGGCTGAGCAGCATTTCCTGGAGCTCCTGGGAGTCCGTCGCGGCCAGCGTCTCCAGAAGGACCTTGGGGTCCGGGAGGACCGGGTGGTCCACGTGGGCATTGTCTGCATGGTGGAGGAGTGACGGGGTAACAAGGCTGCTGTGGATGGGTCGTCCTGGGTTTCCTGGAAGTCCAGGTGCTCCGGGCTTTCCTGGACGACCAGGTGACCGGGAGTTCCTGCGGGTCCGGGTTCTCCGGGAAGACAGCATGAATCGCACCGATTGTTGCCACCATTGCCTCCGTTGCCGCCATTGCCTCCGTTGCCGCCATTGCCTCCGTTGCCGCCATTGCCTCCGTTGCCGCCAACGTATCCTTCGTGTGTTTGGGTACTGGGAGGTACTTGAATGATTTCAGCATCACGCGATATAACCTGACGAGCGGTCCTGTTCGCACCAACAGCCCTTCTGAGGTGATTTACCTCACTCCAAATGTCCTTTGCGGATACCGCGCAAGCAGCCAGCTCGTTGTGCATGGTCCTTTTCACTTGATGGACATAACTGTGGAGGATGGGTAATGTGACGCAGACGGTAAGGACTGCTACTACTGAAAAGGTAACGGTAGAGTACGCAACGAAACGATAGGCTTTGACACGGTGCTCAAAGTCCATCTTGACGTTGCCACTGTTCACCTCCCCACGCTACTCCTTTTTATACGCGCGCAATGTTTTCGTGTGGCCTTTCACGCGCTTCTTCCTTCGCCATGCTGTCTCCAAGCTTCTGGTTTACTCGACCCCGCGCCCTGCTTAATCCGGTACCATTATGCGGCGGGTGTAACGTGGAGAAATTCGAACACAAAAGTGTAAAATAGTGTAATTTTCTTGAAACAAGGTTTCAGTACATCCAATCGCTCAATGAAGTGATAAGGGTGGTCTGCCTAGCCAACTGCACCACAACTCTAGCCACAGGGACATTTTGAGGAATGGTTCATAAGGACCTAAGTGGTCCTTCCAGTAGGCAGAAGATGTACGGTGAAAGTCGAAAGGATCAGGTTTAGTAGAAGCCAATACTTCATCAGAACTAATAGTCCCTGAAATTGAAAGTGGAAGGGAAAGTGGGACAGATTCCGCCAATCTCTGCAAAAATCTCAAGCCCTAGCTGTTCTCTATGCAGCGAAAATTGCTGATCATAACAGGATTTTGTGTCGAACGATGCGCTTTGCAAGGAAATCGCAACGATCGTCCTTGGATGCGTAATCTGATAAACGGCTAAGTCCTTGAATCTGAGGCCACAATAACGTGAAATTTTTAGCTAAGTCCTCGGATCTGAGGTCACAATAACGGCAAATTTTTATTGGTCTGGTCCAGGAAAAGTTCTAAAAACCGAATAGGTACAATTCGACCACATACAGTTGATGTTGGCAGTAAATCGAGTGCGGAGTGGCCAGTGGCGGTGGGGTGAGGGCGGCAGGAATGCAGCCAATCGCGGAGATTTGCATTTTCTGGCCGGAATAGCGAGGCAAGCGCTGACTCGGGAGGGTGAAAAACAACTGAATGATAGAAACGTGTGCGTGGCAGCGGGCTCAGCCTATGGGCTCTTCGAGAACAGGAGGCGGGGGCCGCGCCTCGACAGCTCCTGGCACCGATCTCAGACACACACATACATGAGGGCGGATAGAAGGGTCGATGCCGGCGAATGGCTGAAAATTGACAGATATTTTGACGCGTCAAGGAGAGCAGATGGTCAGCTGGTAGCGGGCGTGCATGGCAGAGCAACAATCGAAAAAAACATCAATCGCTCGATAAGGACTGGGCGAACTTGAATGGCTTCGACGAATTGAGCTTGGGAGATGTAAAGTGAAAAAGTGAAGGGTTGCGAAGTGATGTTGTGCGGCTAACAACCTTGCTTCTCAGATATAAAAGACTTGTACAGCTATGATGAAAGTCAATTTCCTTTTGAATAACCTTTAGGGTATCTGAAAGAATCACAAGGCGTTATGAGAAAGCGGTGCGAAGGTGCTCTAAGTCGTCAGATAAGGATGCAAAGACTCCAGTTGCTACCTTTCTATGAGGCTGCGAGCCTAGCAGTTTTCCAAACTCTTTTGTGCATGGCTAGTCATGGGGTAATATACTAGGCACAGTTCCAGAAATCAGGAGGCGCGGTATGGCTAAAGCCTTTGGTCGCTCAAAGTGCGGGAGTACCCTTTATGAGTTCGGAATGCCGCGACGGTGACCCAGGGAAACGCTCATATTGAACCGATGAAGATCCTGGCTGACTTTCCGCCACTCAAAAAATGCATAGTAGGATTCCAGAAGGTTGGTGGACTGACAGTGGATGGGACCACGGCGGCGCAATTTGAAGGAGAGTAGCAGGGAACCCAATCCTAGACAAGACGTCGTGATTTGTGGAGCCAGGGGTTGCGAAAGAAGCCGGCGAGGCCCGGGGCGGGGTGCGGGGAGGGAGGCGTGGCGCGGTGTGACTGTCGAGGGGAGGTGGTTTTGGAGGGGTTGTGTAGAAGGGCTCTTCTTGTTTTTTCTTCTTTGATGAATTACTTATCAGCTACTGCTGTTTCATGATTGAATAGCAAAATTCAATGAATCCGTGACACTTTATCGCGAGAACTGCAATCCACTTCCTGTGGATAGGCCTCCACGAGCTACAAAGGACTATTGGTTTTCACGACGGGATGCAAGACCTCGTATATTTTTGGAAAAAGTCCGAAGGAGGTTTTGCGTGCTCAAGAGCAGGAAAACAGGTAATGGACGAAGAGCGATTGTATCCCTTCCAAAACTTCAACTTTTTCGAAGCCAAACCCTTATCCTACCTACCATCTTCCTGAACTCGTACATTTTCCTACCAGATTCTCCAGATCCCAAGAAACTTCTCAGCTTTTCTATGATTAACTGCCGTCGGGCGTTGAAGTGGGTTATGAAGTCAAAGCCCGAGCAAGGAAAAGGTCTTTTGAGCTAGCGCAAGTGGAGTTCTATCGGGGAAACTGTGCAACTTTTCTACTGTTTCCTTAGCAATTGCTCGTGTATGACACATCCGTTTGGTTACTAAAATGACTGCTGTGAATTTCGTGACTCACATAGCACCCCGAGCGATAATCGGCCCCATTTGATGTCGTTGTATACCATCTGAACAAATACGAGCATCGATTTGTTATGGAATTGAAAGAACCACTCTTTGTGTACCTATCCCCTGTGAATTCTTTTCAGTATCGGATTACCGTTTATTCACAGTGAGCACGTGTGGTGTACTTTTCGAATCGTTGGGTTGAGTAAAGTATCCTCCGCTGAATGGTAGATGATCTCCTTGTCAGCTCACTATCTCATGAAATGGAATAGGTTTGGGGGGGGGCTGCTTCAGTCATGGGGTAACGCCACTGTGAGACAATGCTTACTTCTGCTTCCTTTCAGAATCAACTGGCTTCCAATCCATTGACCTATACATTGACATTCAGAGAGCCGCCGTTGCGTAAGTCTGAGTTTTTACTCTCCGATATGAGTTTGGCACCGACTGGACCCGTCTCAACGGATGGAAAGCTTGGCTAGCCCCTGGCTCATCAGGAACAGGCTAACCTGGAATTCGGACTCCATCCCTTGGCAAGCGGGCCACTTGCCACTATACCACGTCCGTCCAGGCAACCTTGCAATTGACCTGAACTTCTTAATTGTAATATAGTGGATCTCGTATATCCTCATTGCTTTGTTCGCGGAATCCTGTTCTCCTAGAAGCGCTCCACATGAAAATCCAGAACTGTTACAGGGTAAGATGACTGTGTCGTATAACTCGGCTGTATCTTCTGTCAACACATTTACATTCTTTCGTCTCCTGTTACGTTGGAGAGGATCGATATGGAAATCGGTATCTGGCGAATTGCTGATATGGACCATTTGTTACTACATTATATTTGCAATCTACCGATTTGTCTTGCATGGCCAAGCTCAACGGTACTCCTTAAACTATCTGTAAAAGTATTTTCAGTGCTGAATACAAAACTGTCGTTGTGCGTGGGGCATCTTGTGCAGAACATCGATAAAATTTCGGCCGCCAACCTGTAAGCAAGGCAGAACTTGAAGGCACACATCGCGATTATACAGCCATGATCCACGCAAATGATAGGGCGTGTGACGTTGCGTGCATTGCAGTGCAGTGAGTCCGTTTCCACCAGTGATGCCATCCTCAGCCCCCAATTCAGCTGACGAGAAACTGATCTGGCTGCGCTGCAAGCCATGCTCACGTGACATGCCTGTCGTTTGCGAGGATCATGACTGTATTTCGTGGGCCACGTCAACATCTGCCAAGCTTTGCGTCTGAAAAGCTGTAATGCAGCGGCGTGTTAAGGCTCAAGGCTGTTCAAGAAAGCTCCGTAAAAAACGTCCAAAGCCGTTTACGTACGATAGTTGTCGTGTTGTCTCGCTCGACTGCATGCTCTCTCGCTCCGATCTCTCACTCAAAATCCATATCGAATCTTTAACTCTCGTCTTGGACCACAGAGGCATCATTTGATGTGGTTTAGTAGTATTGATATACTGGTAGAGTCCCACTGCCTATTGGCCACGCGTGAGTTGGTCTGTAAGTGCCAAATAGTAACACAACACTTTATTAGTCAATAAGAGCGTGTGAAAGGATTGACTGAATTCGTACTTCTTAGTCCTGCATTGAGAGAGTACGTCCGCGGTGGTGCTTGACGAGAGCTGGAGGCGACGGTTGGTTGAGAGCGCAAAGCTGTAAAACATTGATCTGCCTGCGCAGATCAAGTAGCTACACTCCCGACGCCTCGAATTGTTGGCTATTTAGTTGCTCCAGCTTGGTTCGGACATCCCGTATCTTCTCTCTGACTCGCTCCCTTGAATCCGGTACTGAGGAGAGAGCTCAATAGTCTCCGGATCGTTGATCACGATGAGGATACATTTGCTCCTGCATCGCATTAGGCAGTGCTGACATATTCTTTCGTCGATGATGATTCTTGGACGTTCCTCGTCTCCGTGTATCTCGGAGAAGAGTCTGAGTAATGGGCACCCCTCCTCCTGCAAAAGACACATAAGATGAAGGGGTCGATCTTCGAGGCATCGCCGAGTTTTCTTTGTGGCAAGGACTCTAAGGCCGAACTGCAGTCCTGCCAGTTCTTTCTCAAGCAACTTGCGGGTTTCCCTCGCGATAGTTGAATTTTTGTACGCTGTTATCATCGTCTTCCTCATCATTGTTTTCCTTTATCAATTTGTCGACGTAATCATCATCTGACATTGCAGCACCCTGTTGAACGTCTTCTTCGGCTACTCCTTGGTCCTACAATTTCTGCCTTTCAGTTGGGCCTTCATCGGGGACGTTCCTGGCTAGTTTTTTTTTCAGGTGCTCTTCCATGCGCTAAACAGTTGCATTCACCTCGGCATTGCTGTTGAAGTGAACGAAAGTAAGGCTCTTCAGCACGGCCTTCCCTTTATTTATGAGATCGGTCGCCCTTCTTATTCTCATGACTCAGCTCGTCCGCGATTCGATTCAGTATTGTTGTATGTAAAGGAAAAAAACGCCGTAGAATTTGGATTACTAGGAACGATATTGAACCGACCTGAGTCCTTTATTGATAGTCCAATGCATCAAATTTGTGTTCAGTGTGATATAGTGGCTGAGAGTGCATTACTATTGCCCAGCGTGAGTTTGGGGGAAAAATCTGTAAATGCCAAATAGTAACACAACATTTATTTGTCCATAAGAACTTTTGTGAAAGGATTGGCTGAATTCGTACTTCTTAATCCTGTAGTGAGACAGTGCGTCCATGGTGGTCCTTAGTGAGAGCTGGAGGCACGGTCGGTTGAGAGCGCAAAGCTGTAACGCATTGATCCGCCTGCGCAGATCACGTAGCGTCAGCTACATTTGGAACGTCTCTGTTGACCTCCTCTGCTTTTTTTTGCTCGCGTGCGAATCGACTACCTCATACACTTCTGATTCTCATCGTGCTTCCTACGGAATTGGCTCGAACTTATCGCGGACCTTGCTTCTACAGAACGCTTAATTCTCGTTGCTATTAATACCAAGCAGGAGGTGAAGAACCGTTGTGTACATCGTAGACAAGCGTTCAGACTTCGCGATCGGACGGCGGTCGATCGCGCTACTGAGGGTGAAATTACTGCGGGAGGGGGTCATGTTCGTTCATGTTCAACTCAACTCAACAAACAACAACAAAGTTCTGGGAAGGGAGCGTACTAATATCACCATTTCTCACATCACAATGCTGTATCCTGCCTCCAATAGGCAGTTCCAAAAACGATATAAAAGTAAGTTCGACCTTTTTGATGTCTTTTATTCCGTGTTCATATTCGCAATACTGACGTTTGCAGAAACCGTTGAAAGGAAAGGTTGTGTTAGTAGGACTGGAGGATGGCAGAACAAACAAAGCAACACAATGTGACAAAAGTAAAGTGAATATCTGGAGGACTGGCAAAATCGGGGGAAGGGAGAGAAACAACATCACCCGCTGTTAAAAGTTCTGCGTGTCTTACTTTTGGAACAAGATGTTCAACACTCCGCTTGAACGTACTCAGATGCAAAATTCAGTATAATAATTAGCATATTGTATATTTAGTACTATTTTACATAGGAAATAATAAATAACTCAAAGATATTTCGAAACGTTCTTTAAAATTAGGAGGGCGTTATGTACAAAGGAAGAAAGAAAGGAAAGAGAGAGAGCAGGATCAATAAACATATACGCACATAACCCCCTCCCGCAGTAATTTCACCCTCAGTAGCGCGATCCAATCGCGCGATCCAAGCGATCCGATCGCGCGATCGCGAAGTCTGAACGCGCTCTAAGGCGAGATACCCAGAGCAAGAGGGGCGAAGGAGAACTGCACGAGCGAGACGACACCGAAAGGCTGAGCACTTGAGCAACCTTGCCTATTTGACGGCAACACCTAACAATTTTTGACATCAAACTTTAGCGGCTCCTCTATCCTCTTCTAGGGTGATGATTTGAATATTTAGTGGGGAGAAGGGATGACTTTCATTGTAGTTTGGCCATTGTGAATAATAGTAGAGTTTAAAGATGAAATTAACCCTTGGAAAAGCTTGGAATGGTTAAAAGAGTCCGTTACTGTGTGGGGGCCTCTCCATGATGAAATTTCAGGTAAGGTTGGTGGAAGATTTGTCGCGTACGGCAAGCAGTATTAGCGTTGTACTTTTCTCAAGACTCGTCATGCGACCAAATGGCAGAATTTGCTTATCTTCTTTTTGTGCCATCCGCAATTGCGTTTGCCTCCTTGCCTTCTCTGAAGTGGTACATTAATGAAGGTGGTGCACCAGTGAGGACTCGAAGAACTGGACTTCACCCTTGCCGATTGTTATGGATCGCCTGCGAAGGAAGTTACCACTTCATAGTCATGCTTTGCGAATACAGATGAATTTGTGAGGGTTTTCAGGAATTTTGAACACATTGCTGACTATTTCAACGAGCGGATTGCCTGCGTCCCTCTAACATTTCTGTTGGGATTTTTCGTATCTATCATCGTCCGTAGATGGCGAGACACTTTCGACAATATGGGCTGGATAGGAGAAAGTTAGTCCATTGTAGTGTGCACCAATTCGCGTCTCAGTGATACCAATGATAAGCCAGGTATGCTCAACAACTCTTCCGAGAAGTGAAGAAAAATGATGGTAAAGGAAAATAGGTGGAGCCTTATCTGAGCTCAATGCTGCAATGTCTGCACATCCGCTGAGGCGAAAATGGCGTCTCGGCCCACAGCTGTCTATTCCCTGGCACCATTCTTGGTGTGTGTCACGGAACAATTCATAAGGCGCGATGCTAGTAAGGGCCGCATGTGACTTTGGGCGCGCCACATCAACGGTTGTGGACGCTGTTTAAAGGTATAAGGGGCACGGATAATTTGCGTACTTGCTCAAGCATAGAGCGAGGCGGTGCTGTATAATAAAGAAGTGACGAAAATTAGAGATGAATCAGCTAAAAACTTGCGAAACGCATTTGTTCTACACGGCATGGGACAAGCTTATTTGGACGAGTTTTCCCGTTGGCATCGTGCCAACGCGCTTTGTTAAATAAATGATAAATGCACGCATGCGTTCATATATCCATGTATCAACGCTTCATATCAATTTTAGTCCATGAATGAAGCGATAAGAGTAACAGCATCAATGTTACTGTGCGGACACTTGTGGGTTGTGGGGAGAACGGTATGTTTGGGCGCCTTTGGTTAGGCGCTATAAGCGCTCTTTGATAAATCGCTGAGGCAGCGCCTGCTGAGGTGCACCTTCTTTAGAGTATCGACAGCTGCGCCTTGTAGGACTATTCCTGCACAATTGCCCTCAATCCATACCAAGACTCGTCTTCAATTCGAATGAAAGCTAATGCCAAGACGATGACTGCTTCTCCCTTGCCTCTATTTTCCGTCTAGCCTTTTTTGTTACGATCATTGAAGGTCAGTCATGTAGAGAGACGAGCAATTCGGTTGTATAACGCTGTGATAACTGCTAAAGATAGTGTAAAAAAAAGCAAAGCATAAACATGTGGGCAGAAGGAAAGCGATAGAGTGCTCTCTCTCGTCTGACCTCTTCTCAATAACGGCTGGTGTTTCTTCGTCTTAGGTTTATCGAACTGCAATTCGCTTGTTTCTTCTATCCGCAAACCTAAACAGTACTGTAGAACGACTGGGCAACACCTGTCAATAGTAATTCTGAAGAGGTCCAATCACCAGTCCTCTACTAGGCAGCCATCAGCTCAATAATAACAGATGGCACTCAAACCGATGGCGAGTTTAAATCGAAGTCATCTGTTTCAGTTTGGCGCTGACACTTACGAATTTGCTACAAGGCGATGAAATGGAGAATAGGCAAATGCGTCGCACTATCATTCGATACCACGTGTTTATCAAGCAAGTGGGTTCTCACTTTTACCTTCAGAGAAGTCACAAGAAATAAAAAAAGTTCCTCAGCAGGTTCTCGTTTTTTCCGGCGACATTGTCATGCGAATTCGAAGACGATTTCCAACAATGGAATCGCTAGTAAATGCTGGTGGGTGACAATTAGCTCCTTTTTTGTTAACTACATCGGAGGTGATGTCTGCAACCCATGTTATGGTCGGTTTTTTGCGCGAGCTGAAAGTAGCTCGTTTGGTTTCACTGCCTTCTGAAAATTCGCTTTGCCTTGGCCATGGAAGATGCGCAAGCACATATTTACTGATAAGGATGTTCTAGGTTTCCTGAATGCCAAAGAGCTCAAAGAGTTGAACGAGGTCGATTTGGCGTACAACAGGTATTGGACGCCTCTCTACTGGGCCCTTGGTGTCTCATTTAAAGCTCTTGAGAAGGAATACTTTCGAAACGCCATGGGCAAGAATTTGCGTACAAAATGTGAGTTGCACTAGACATTAGTTGACATCCCAACATAATCACCTTTGGCTTGCCCGTCTGCCCAGCGGTCAGGCGGAGAATGCTCCATTATCCGGGTCTATGCACCTCTTCTTTACCCATACAAGTCGGTAGAAGCGGATTCGGGAGGATGAGTCAATTTGAATTTTTTTTTGAGTTTAGGTTTTTAGAAATCTGGCAGCAGTTCCCATTTATTACACTATATCTTCAAGTGAGATCTTTGAGAGGCATCTCCAGGGCGCAGTTTGGGCGAAAGGGGGGGGGGGGAAGGGGGAAGGGGCATTTGCACTTCTTCCCTGGCTTCCCGACGAACATGTAACCTATCTTCGAGCAGTCTCCTCATAGCGAGTTGGTCAGGCGTTTACCATGATGGCTTGACGACCTTGCTCCATCTTCAACAAAGTCACGAAGTTCGCCAGACCTGAGACATGTAAATCAGGAAAGTAGGGAAGCTAATGAGCAATGACCCCCCCCCGATTGCGCTGCGCTCCAGCAAAAAATAGGTTTTGGAATTTAGTGCTAGTTCTGAGTCTTTTCCAAATTGCTCTTCATCGAGTTTATCTTTCATGTTAATTTTTATTACATTTCATATTCCAGAGGTGAGGAGGGCGTGGCTGCGTACTCCATTTGAAAGTGGCGGCTGCTGCACAGTTGATAGGATATTGTCGTTTGAACGCAATTGCAGTCATGTCTTTGTCTAGCAAGGACAGGAAAACAGTTGTCTCGAATAAAAACATCCTATGAGAAACGTGACCAACTCAATTCCCTTATAAAGCACGTAGTCACGCCCCTGCTATCGTCGGAATATGGAGTGTACCCTGTGCGAGAATGAGTGTTTTTCCCACACTGGTCTCCAAATTCAGGAAATCGAAGCTTTCCGTACCAATCTGGCTATTCTGTGCAATTTCGACTGGGTTCCTATTCCAATTAGCTATCCGCAGGTATCACAGTACTAATTCTTTCCGAGTATCGGTGACAGAGATAGCATTGCCGGAATGATCTTTACTATCATTGAGGTGGTCTTCCTCGCTGTCCGTTCCTATTTTGCGCTATGCCTTGTATCTCGGCAATTTCTGATCAAAGATCAAGGCGAAGATCACCATAGAGGTGAGCAGGGCGGGCGGGAGCATTTTCTGAACTCCTGTTGGCAGTTGAACAAGTTTTCATTGCCTCGTCAGCCCCCGTAAGGCACAAAATGGTACCACTTTCGAGAACTTTCACACGGACCAATTAATTTATACAATAGGAGGATTTCAAGCGCGCATGACCAGTAGTCCAGAACGGCTTGTAAAAAAACGAGTTGCCCTTCGAACACTGGCGCTATTGAGAATTGTTTGAAGGAAGTGGGCTCGGTGAAGCGACCAGGTGTTGGGTATTGTGCCCCTCAGGGGCTACGTGGTGCTTTTTCTAACGAGAGGCGCTTTCTAGGCGTTTTCGCAGGGACATGCATGCTGACCGACAGACCCGCCTGGTCAACGATCTTCTCTTGCAGGGGTATGCTTGACCACACTCTGATTAAGACAATTAACAGAGGCCGGGCACAATTCGGCGACGGGAGGGGGCATTTTGCACTTTCGTTGCTTACTAGTTCTGGTTTACAAGTCTCACTCTGGTGAAACCTGTGAACTCTTGTGAAGCTGGAGCAAGCTCGTCAAGCCATCATGGTAAAACCTGTCAACTCGAGAAGAGGCTGTCTAGATGGGTCGACACGTCGATGGGAAGTAGCAAAAGTGCAAAATGCCCTCCCCGTCGCCGAACTGCGCCAGAGGCCCTATTTCGGCCGTTCTGTCTCGCTTTACCTCGCTGTCACGCTACATAGTGCCTTTGCTTTCGCTTCCTGCAGGGAACCAAGTTATCGTGCCCACTGCTTTTGATATATCCATGCTTTCTCACAGTGTTTCGTCGTTGCCAAACCGTTGATGCTAGGCTGCTTTCAGATTGAGCTATATTTTCCATTTATGACCATGCTTGAGTTCATTTTCCTCGTTGGGTGGATGAAGGTAATCTCATTTGTTGCCTCAAAGCACTATAAATCACAGTTTAATGTGTCAGAACTCAGGTCGCTGAAGGGCTTCTGAATCCCATGGGAGAAGACGATGACGATTTCGAATCTAGCTTCGTCATAGACAAGAATTTAGCTGTATGTGTAATCTTTGCAACATTTTGATTCTTCTAGAATATTTGGCGCAGTTCCGCTCGAGGAGGGGAGCACTGTTGAATTTAACTCAGCTTGCGCAGGACACTTCTTTGACCTGTGAACTGCTGTGACAAAATTGGCTCGCTCCAGCTGGCTCGGAGCTTCACAGGAGTTCACAAGTCTGACTAAAGTGAGACCTGTTAGCTTACATGGTTGAACTAGTGAGCCAGAAGAAAGAACCTCCCAAGCCGAACAGCCCGGATTTTTTTCGTCATTGGAAACTCAAAAAGCAAGCCTCTCTGCTTATAAAAATACCTTTATTTTCGCCTGTCACCTTATTTCAGACTGGTTTGTGCATTGTCGACGATGAGTATGGGGCATGCCCTGAGCTGACCCCTGACTGCTTCACTGATCCTGAATATAATCCGGTGTACACTGAAGATGGCGGCTATGGAGTCTTAACCGGATCAGCTGAGCAGCACAGGTAGTAGCTTCTTGCCCGAGCTCAACTCCAACTCAGCTTTGATGCTGCATGCTGAGACAAATCGCAACAAAGTACCTACAAGTTATCACAAGAATGCTGAGATATTGGCAAAAGTCGGACCCGGGACGGGACTTGAACCCGCATCTCCCGCTTACCGGGTGGCTGCGTTCTCAGCATTCTTGTGATAACTTATCGAGCGCGCACTGCGGCGTTAAACAGCACTTATCAACCTAAAACAACAAAGTACCTACAGTTTTGAGTGCGTCAGGACTGCGGTTGGCGCGGCGCCAGCCTTCAATTCCTCTATTTGTAAAGCCAGCGCGACCACAATTGGTGAAGGGAGAGGGTCTTGAGCTCGGATTTCGACTAACTGCTTGACACTTTCAGCTCGAGCCCGCAACGGCAATCGTGGCGTTTCCATGTGCTATGTCCTCGGAAAATTCTTCATGCCACTCAGTAGGTGAGGATAAGAATGAGATCATCAGCACAGCAGAAAAACGACGGGTAGTTCGGCGTTGGGGGAGGAGGGCATTTTGCACTTTTGCTACTTCCCATCGACGTGTCGACCCATCTAGAGAGCCTTTTCTCGAGTTGACAGGTTTTACCATGATGGCTGATGAGCTTGCTCCAGCTTCACAAGAGTTCACAGGTTTCATCAGAGTGAGACTGGTAAACCGGAATTAGTGGAGGCAGCTAAAGTGTAAAAAGCCCCCTAGCCCGTTGCCGAACTACGCCGAAAACGTTTTTATGATAACTCTAAAACTGTTGCAGAGATCAGTAGCCTAGTGAGCTGTACGTTATTCGCTTTCAGAGTTCATATCGCCGCAATCAGTCGTGGCGGTGACAAGAGACCGGAACTGAGCCCAACAGCAGCGTTTTCAGCAATAATTGGTTTCTTCCTCAATCGACCACTAACCTATTGGTAGCAGAGGCAACCGGAGGCGGCTTCACCGCGCCTCTTCTGCCACCGCCCCAACCGATTGCCACGATACAAACCATGTATAGGTTCGGCATAGTAGCAAGGAAGAGGCGCTGGCGTTAAGCTACTGGGTGTGAATATATGAGTGATGGCGCTTTCTTAACCAATAATTCCTGCCTCAAAGTTCACACGACTTGCTAATTCATTCTAGAATAAGCACAATGATAACAAATCTGTTTTCTGAGAGACTATGCTCTGCTCCTCTGAGGAGTCTCTAGCAAGGACTTTCAAGCGCTGCGAAGGTGGAGCTGTGGATGCCTCGGCCGAAAAATCAAGTGTTCTAGCGCGCTGATTTCTAGACTTCACATCTCCGGGTTGAACGCTTAACCAGCGTAGCCTCGTGGCGGTCCTGCCGAAGAGAGCGCGGAATTTTTGCTGAGAACACTTGTATCGCTACAATGGACCAATAAGATCCCCTCTCAGGAAAACAAAATGGTCACAACGTTTACAAAAATTACAACTTGTTGTTTCGGGACGGACGAACATTCACGCACGTGGATGCGCCTCTACTGAGCGTGATTGGGAGGCTTGCCTCAATGAGCTTCATAGAGATCAATTTCTAGCGAATGCAGTGGGCCTGCCATAGAATGCTTCACACACTTATGGAGCCCCCATCTTCACTTGATGCGGGAGATTTATAAGTTTGGTGCATGGATTCCTCAGAAAGATGCCCCCAAAGAGGTATCCGATGCCATACATACTAGGTGATTTCTATCGACATATCGGTATAAAAAGATATCGTGCTTTTATCATACTCACCACAGTTCTTCAAGCCTATTCTCACGAGTCTGAGACCTAGGTTAAGTGCGATGAGTGTGCGCCAGCAGCCCTTAGTTGTCGATTGACCCGACACCCTGCGAATTAACTGTAAAGTTGACCAAAAATCAAGCGAGTGTAAAACATTCTCGACACTCTAAGAGATGGAAACCGTCTGGGCCTCTAGCATTGCTATGGCACTATTCATTTTCTTCGACCGAGTGCACCTTCGAAAATCATCATGAAAATGTGTTTTGAACGCTGAAACCAAAGATCTCGTGAATAGTTCTCGCGCTATTTGTGATTTGCTTGCTATAATGTTTTTCGCTCTCACCTTGCTTTAGTTATTTTGTCAAGGGGTCGCCTGGAATCGGATTTTTCAATGTCTTTGAAATCATAAACTGCAAAACGTTGTACGAAATTAACATCTTTCAGCAAGTGATTATTACTTCAGTCATCGGTAATCTTGGCAATACGTTTTATTCTCAATAGTTTCCTAGTTCACGAAGGTACGATTAAATAGCGTATAGAAAAAGAAGAACCAAACTGTCTTGACAGTTCGGCGAACTTCAAGGACGCCTCCACTCATCTATGTCCGAGACGGCATACCACTAGTGGCTTCTCATTGACTGGCAATCTCCTGCTCTACCCGCTATAGCAGAACAGAGGCACAGCAATAAGGAACCCACAGTGGTGCGCCGAAATCAGCCATACTACCAGAGTGCCTTTAACCCATTGCGTACCGCGGCGTTTTCGCCAAAAATCGGCGCCCTGTGGCCGACGCCCTTTTATCACGCGACGCGTGACCGCGCCGATATAAACAAATGTCTGATTCAATTATATACAAGTGCTACAAAATATGTTGTATACATTATTCATATTGCTTTAATGCATCAGCAATGATAAGTAAGAGTACTATACGTTAAAAAGATGGTCAAAAAAATGCAGCCGCTGCTAAAAGTTTATAAAATCAAGAAGGACTGAAATGGGATCGATACAATCGCAAATCGCTCACATTATTATGCGTTGCGACGCTTTTAGTCCAGTTCACTACCTTAGTTTTTCTGTTATTGGTTAGCAAGAAATAAGCAATAGAGTATAGTTAGCTGGGAAATTTCCCGAAAAAAATGTCCGATAAGCTCAGCTCTGCCTTTATCCCACAATTCCGTACTACTATTATATTATATACAAATCATTTATATTCATGGAGAACCCTGAATAAGCTTTGTACGAAGCGTGCTGCACATGGTGCAGGCACGCTAACGCAATGGGTTAAACAAAAACTCAAGAGGTCTGTCCAGTGATTCAATGTCGAGGTAGTCCTCACGGCAATGTTTGCTAGCATTCCTTATGTTTGGAATACCTAATGCAAGCGTTGGCCCAACTTAGTTCTACATTTTTCAACTCTATCTTTTTAGCCTTCTTCTTCGACCACCAAAGAAGAGATGGAGTTCAATGTTCAATCATCTTCAACTAGAGGTGCACTTGACTGCAAAAGATCTTTCAGAACGATTGATAAGGAGTAGTTTAATGTTGATAATATCGGGCCCATCTCTTTGTTTTGTCAATAAAGCGTCCAGCTTCTAGCGAAATCCTCGTGTTGTTAGATACTGTCAGAGTGCAGTCAGTAGCAGGGGTCTCCTCTCAAATTTCGGAAATATTGATAGCATACGTAATGCAGCATTATCTTGGAAGGGACAAGAATATCATGAGCTTATTGGGAATCCCCGAAACAGGAAGGAGGAGGTAGGCGTGGGGTTAGTCAGCAACAATCAGCGCATAGGTGTCAACATTGAGAGGTTGGCTAATCTGTCATTAGCGGAACGTGCGCTCAGGGAACCCGGATAAGTGGGAGAGAACATTACAAAAAAATAGCCGAAATAACCAGGTCACAATATCGTGGTTAGCATACGTCGATAGGTATGTAGATGACTTAACAGTACGAAATTCAAACAGGTTCTTAAGCAGGTAGTGGACCATTCCGAACCTTGCGAACATATATTTCTACAAGGGAACTAAGCACTTAGAAGTTGCACCATTCCAATGCCACTGCTTGGCAGTTTAATGCACGGCGCATCCGAATATGAGTCAATCGGCACTAAACGAACCATTGCCCACTTCTTTCTAAGGAGCGGAGCTGCTCTGAATGCATACTTGGGTACTCGAATGCGTTCACTCACAAGGTTTTAAAGAAATGGGTTTCTTGAGAGGCTCAAAGTTTTCTCGGAAAATGCCCGACGCTGACATCTCATGAGCAGCGGAATCTTCAGAAGAAAATAAATGGATTTCAGAAAGAGGGACCTCTCTCTCTGAGAGGGACATCTCCCTATTTCCAGAAGCGTTCCTATCTTTGCAAGGGGCTGCACGGGCACGGAGAAATTGTCGTTGTCGAAATCACAAAAACTCGCGCGCAACCCTCAGAATATCGAACAATTCCCCATAGATATTCCTCAAGACTAGACAGTTGGATATTCCAATCATTTTTGAAAAGCGCTGAATTAACTCTTCACAAGTCTGCTTTTCTTCTCCTCAATAGTCTATTTTGAAAATTATGGCTGCTTAGAAAAATAGGTATTTTTGTGCAGGCTGTGCAATACAGTCTGTTCCAACGCGATGCACCTAACGCAGCCGCACAGCGTCTCTCTCTATAATGATTTCACTGCTCCAATGAGAAGTTGTTGTTTTTGGTTGGGTCCCATTCACCAATTTTCGTCACTCTGTCATTCTAACATTGTGTTGCCTAGTATTTATTTGTACTGTTTTACTTCATTAACTGGCCGACGTAACTTTTCTCTTTACGCTTCTAATTTTTAAATCCGTTTTTGTGGCTGGAATAGTTATGCAGCTCGATATAAAAAATGGCCTTTGCCCACACAATTACGTATTGATTCGGTTCAACGATACTTTTGAATTGTTGTACTGAAATAAAAGCAGGCGAACTAGCTTCGTTTCTTTGTTGAAAAGGTCAGCAAGTGAGCTGCTGGCGGTAGTCCAGTTGAGCACTGTTTAGTTTAGTACCAGTGGGAGCTCACCGCTGCACATTTGCAAAGTCGCGTAGGGCTATCAAATGGTACAATTTTTGTTCTCATGGCGCTGTCCCCGTTCCTTTTAATGCTGAATGGCATGTGGCTGCTGCAAGCTGCGACTGAACGGTTGCGAAGAGTGAAGTTTTTTCTGAAGCCTCGAGAAAAAGTAGGTACACTGATTTGAACTGACCATGTCTAAAAAGAGCTTTGCGCACCTCACGAAAATGGCGTTGGCCTACCTCAGAGTTTTTACAAGAATCCGTTGAAATGGCGCGACATATCGGCATGTTTCCTTCGTCTATTTGACCAACGCCAAGCATTTTGCAGCCTCTCTAAATTTTCCTCTCATCCTCCCATCTTGGAAAACACCCATACCATCAGGTTCGCAGCAGTTCTTCCAACTTGGTGCTACAGAACAGTCTTCTGCAAAAATTCAGGCAGGTCGTGTAAGCCGCTGTTTGTAACAACGTTATGACTAGGAATTCAGAAAACAGAATCATACTCAGGTTTCTTTTTAAGTGGTCGTATGCACCTACCCTTTGTGTACTGATCCTGACGTTCCGATAAGATGACCCTCTAGTTTAACTTTGTTATTCTGTAACTAGCAGCTGAAATGCAGTAGCGATTGTGAACGCGCATGCGATCAAAAAAGGTTGTAGAAACGAGTAATACGAACCGATATGATACTCGTGCTTATCATTGCTCGCTCCATACAACGGTTGTGAGAGCAGCATACACCGCGCCGAGGAACCCTATCCCGCTAACATGCCCAACCGTCCGCGACCGAAACTACACTATAGACAATAGCTCGACAGCTACGTTTTCGAAAATGCTGCCCCCGCACCCTCAATCGAAATCGGCATTCGCCAGAGGTGGACTTTTTTATTTTTGTCCGTGAGAAAGCGTCTCGGAGTGTGCAAGTTTGTGCCGTCAAAGAAAAAGTAGCAAGAGTTGTTTCGAAAGGGAATGATGACTTTGTGAAGGCGAGGAATCTTCTAATCGTTCCGAAGTCGTAGGCCATAAGAAATTGCCTAATTTCAAAATGGACATGCCACAGTCAGTTGCTTCCGCAGCTCACCGAACCATTAGGTTCAAAGGATGCTCAGAAATACTGCTACTATGCGCACTTTTTTGAGATCATGACTTGCCGCCCTCAGGTTCGGAAGTTTTTCTGAGATTACAGTCGGACAGTGAATCCACTTAAGCAAAGCCGCGTTCAAATGTGATGAGTATGCGCGTCCAGGTAGCTTAATATGCAAGGTAAGAAAGAAGCCCATTAGTGAAGGAAAACATCAAAAAAAATCATGCATAAATTCCCCTATAAAGAGTTTCATACCAAATACGCATTGTATCTGCCTCAATACGCAGCATGGCACGAAATATTCCAGCAAAACGAGCAGGACTAAATACGCCGCAGACGGAATTCCGCGACCCTGAGTAGCTCGCCATAAATGCCTTTTCCAGAAGTGCCCTTATAAGCCCTTATTAAGCCCACAACTTTACGTCCCAAACGCCCCCACTGCCCGCCGCCCACAAATGGACGACTGTTCCAGACGTTCCTAACGCTCTAATTCATTCATTTGCTAAGCAAATTATGAAGCGAAGGGATTGGTATGAAGCGGCCGTGATGCTGCATGGATATATGAGTACACATATGCAGCCGTACCTTCGGTAGCGGTTATTGGCAAGATGCCTACGGGAAACTCGTCCAAAATTGATTACTAACACAGTGAGATTTTTCGCAGGATTTTGACCGTTTCACTCCGTTCTTTCGCCATTTCCCCACTATATAGCGCCCTACTAGCATTTTAGGCCGAGCACTCAATCATCGTGCCAACTGCCTTTAAGGCGAAGAGAAGGAGTGGTTGCACGAGTTCTCACTTGTTGATTTCAGCTGTTTCCCCTTATCACCTCACTCTCACCACACGACGTGGAGAGAAGCAGCAATGGAACAACCGCACCATCAGGCAACCATTAGAAATGAAGTTGGGCGTCGTGGTCGCCAGGTGGGCGGGTGGTCTTTACTAGCGATAGGCGCTATCCTCTCGCCTTTGTGAGATGCAAAACTAGTACATACTGCATCCTTATGGGGAGGGCTATGATATCCAGAAAGGGCGTAGGAACATCAAGTGAACGTGGGCGCTGCCTTTAAAGACACATGGTACGCTCACACATTGAGGGTGTATGAGACTATCAGCCCCCCAGCTGTCGATGTGTCGTGGTTCCCCCGCCCGAAACTGCACGGGTTAGTACAGGG
>MU914009.1:10709-25471 GCA_036418165.1 Cooperia oncophora | reverse complement strand
GCTCTCAACAACGACTCGCGGATTTTGAAGCCAACGTCAGGAAACGTGAAGTTCACTCTGATTGGATTATCCGAAGACCCGACGCCCTAACCGTGAGTGTCTTCAACTTGGATCAGGTTTTGTATTATACAATAGTGGACGTTGCGACGATACCCCCACATACGCTGGAGTGGGATTTATATGTCCACATGGATGAACAAAAAGATCGTCGGTATCCGCTACATCAGCGTCTGAAGAAAACTCAGCGAAGAATGGAGCGTCAGATGCTCGGTCTTCGACTTAGCAGCAGAGTACCAGCTGAAAGACGTCGTTGCTGAAGCCAGAAAACGCAAATGGATATATGCGAATAACTTGATGACCAGGGATCAAAGGCGATGGGAAGTTCGATTGTTGAACTGGAAGCCCTCCGGAAATAGAGCAGTTGGAAGGCCACGAATGCGATGGGAAGACGATCTCAAGATGTTTGCTGGAACGGACTGGAAGAACATCGCGACTACACCCGAATGGTTTCAGAGCATGGCCCGTTTCTGTTTATGTCAGGTGAGTAGCGGAAATAAATTGTATTGTATTGTATAAACTTAGAATAGGTAGAAACTTGATTATACATGGTTGTACAAGCTTGACAAGAGTTTACATGTCTTGACAAGGTGGCATGTTCATGCCTCACTGAGTGGAACGTCATAGCATCTTGGGCACCACTGGTCTCCACGTCGCCCTCTTATTGTTTAGTCTCGGGTATATGACAAGAGGATCGTCCTATGCCGCGGCCGTGGGCGGGGCGTGCGACGTCGCACGCGGCTAGAGACGAGCTGCGCTTGAATTTCACTCTTAAAGGGACGCTCCATTTGGCTTCGACTGAGTATCCGATGTTTACGTGTATTCGGTTCATGTGAAACGTATACAGTTGAGTTTCTAGTTTTTTTCTAGAGTTTTTTTTTTGCTTGAGTTTCTCCTTGAACGCTTGTGACTATGGTTCAACTCAATGTCAGCATTTTTTTCATTGCCGCATGATGGTGATAGTTACCAGAAATCCCAATTTTTTTTGACGGACATGAATTGCGAGCTTTTCTTCTTCCCTGCTTTTCTTTCTGTTTCGAATTTCCCGCGCATGGCTACGTAGCGTCCGCACTGGAGATTTTCCCACGCTCGTCGCGAGACGGAGCGCCGCGCTCGAAGTCGCGGCAAATTACGATCCTCTTTACCATCTTCCTTTAGTCTCACGTAAGCATCCTTCCCCTTATTGTGCTGCACACTCAGTTGTCTAAAATTGTGATAAGAGAATTAGCCAACAGATCGAATGTCAAAAATGAATTTACACCTTCTTAGTTGATAAGCTCTGATATACCTAGTGAGGACAGTCTAACTTATTCAACCTTATTTATGTGCTTCGTGGAGGAAGAGCTGGCCGATGAGTTCAAAAAATTTTGATAAATGTTATTTAATATTTGTACATTTCTTTCTGCGCATGTATGTGTGTGCACATACGCATATCTTTGTTTACCGTGTATACAATTATATATCCAAAAAAACTTAAAAGACTCAATTGTATGCTATTTGAAAGGTTTGTTCTTCTAGAAATTCACAGATGGTAATTAATCAAAATAAATAAACATGAAAGAACTTTGACTAACTTTTAGTAACAGGGACGACAGCGGATGAAGGACCTGGGTTTTTGCTCACCATGTATAAACCTGACCCTGCCGTCTATCACGAACTTCTTGGAAAAAAATTAGTCAAGTTCAATGAACCTCGGAAAGCTTGAATGATAACACTTCATATCATGTACCTCTGTGAAGTCTATTCACATTCCCAGCACCGGGTAGAACGAGGTCGACTCAAGCGTGAGTCCATTTTGACAATTAAAAAAAATCTATTTAAAGCCTAAAAAACTCACAATTATCAGATCAGCGTTGTTCAATTCCTTGAAATGAATAAAAAAATTAAACTCAAGAAAAATTCAATATTTGAAAATTATATCACAGTTTTAGACAATAATGTTGTAATCATTATAACAAGTATAAACTAATTAAGTATAAACTAAGTATATCACATTCAAATCACATTGTACTACTGAACTGGCACTGACTAGGTAGACACTTTTTCATCAAAAATAGATCTTGGAAATAAACGAAGAGTGTAGAAATGTGTCATTTATTATAATAACAAAACATTGGTAAAAAATCAATCTATTCACAACAGATCCTTCCCTTACTGATGAGCACAGAGGAGAAGTAATAACCTTGTCCAGTTTCCGTCTAAGGGCACGTGCGAAACGGAAACTAAGCGACATCTTTGAGTCACCTTCCCTCAAAATTGAAAGAAAAAATTTATAAAGGATTATAGTCATTAAGATACTGCACAAAATCATATTAAAATTGAATTATTTATTTATGTGCATGTTGTTTCAATTGGTTAAACATTTTTGTTTGCACAGGTTCAATCAGCACACAAGGAGACGCACTGAAAACAGTAAACATCGGAGATGCAGAAGCGAGGACATGAATACGTCGGAGGCCGTAAGTGTAGCTCAGGCATGATTAAAAACTAGAATGAGTTTCAGTAAATTCACTTCTCTCTTTTTTGCGAGTGAACTGAATAGGCTTTCGCATCTACATGAGCACTACACTGAAGAATCGCTCATGATGCATCTGCATACTGGACCAAGAGTGTCACCGGTACGCGTTCAAACTCCTTCGTTACTTTCTAATCCATCTTTGCCATAACGCATAAGTAGACATCACCGGCGATTGAGCAGGTGAAATTTTTGAAGGCGTATCGAGGGCGCTCGTTAAAGGTAACTTTCCTCAACATTTTCTCACTTTTCATTCTCTTCTTCCTAAACTTAAGTAATAGACCTGTCGTAATCATGGTATCGCCTATAACTTTGGAATTTCAAAAGATAGTAAAGAGGACACATGGAGATCTGCAAGCTAAGGTGATGCCAGAGTGGGTTAGAATGAATACAAATAGACATGTGCGATTGTAGACTGATAAGCCCTCCGTGGAAATAGAAAGCCGTCACGTGAGATTAATAATCATTCTTTTCTCTGTGAAGTTGGCCTCTTCCGGCCGTATCAAGGAGTCCTCGCTGGGGCGGATCGACGTGGGTTGCTTTTGAGAACCACTTCTAGTAAACATTTGAAAACTCCTGACAGTGTGCGAATAAAGTAGTTGATTTCTTGTTCGGTCGTTGTTGTAACACCGAGATGAATATTGTGATATCTGGCGTGAAGAGCAGAATCAAGAGTAGCTACGACGAAGAGCCCAGCAAAAAACGCACACTGTTCTGAAACGATAATGTGGTAGTTTGGAGCGCGTTCTGATGGAAAAGGAGAGTGTCGTGAAAGCGAATCCAGACATTTTTTGTGACAATGTGTGGTTAAATTAAGCGCAAACATCAATTCAATCCACTTCTATACAAAATTAGTTGACTTTATCCCTATGAAGTGAGACGTCTGCAAGAAGTCAATGCGGCTCTCAAGTAGGGTATACCGACTACAATATATTACAGTAAAGTTATGGTAGCATTTTAATTTATTCTATAAAACATTTGGTTAACCATACGTTTGGTTATTAATTATTATTACACGGGGTCAACATAAGGAGGTAGTTTGGTTTCCGTTTCGCACGTGCCCTTAGACGGAAACCAAACGAGCTGCATATCCTTCTTCTGTGCTCGTCAGTAAGGGAAAGAAGGAATAATGAGTTTATATGATAATAAATATTATGATGATATATGACAATTGATAACTTTGTATGACTGTTACTAGATCTATTTGTTAGTAACTAGTATTATAATGTTATTTTATGGGTGATTTAAGTTATATTATTAAGGTGAAAGGTTTCATATTTCAAAATGAAGGAAAGGAACATTAGTGGTGATCATGTTTCAAAAGAAAAAGAAGGGAATTTTTATTCGAAATTATTTAATTACTCAGCGTAATTGATAGTATAATTATTTACCTATCTATTTGAATTTTACAAAACTCTGGACTTACATTAAGTGTGTCTTGTTATCCTTCTCCTATCCTGTAGCTTCTTTCATGAGGATGGCTACTCTTCGTAGAAACATGTGAATAAATGAAATGAACTCGTGGCTTAACTTGATAATACTTGATATCCTACTATATATAAATCGCGCTGTGTGTGTGTGTGTGTGTGTGTGTGTGTGTGTGTGTGTGTGTGTGTGTGTGTGTCACGAAATTCATAGCGAGCGTCGCAGAAAAGATAGGATGACAGTTCCAAGAAGTGATATACATGGCAGGACGGGAACACTTTTGGTGGGTGACAGGAGGTGATGACACTTGATAAGATTCGATAAGGGGCCTTAGAAGGGGAGGGTGACCGAAATCGTAGCGCAATTTGCAGCAGCTGCAGGACCGTGATTTCAAGAAGTGATATACATGGCAGGACGGGAACACTTTTGGTGGGTGACAGGAGGTGATAACACTTGATAAGATTCGATAAGGGGCCTTAGAAGGGGGGTGACCAACATCTAGCGCAAGTTGCAGCAGCTGCGGGACCGTGATTTCAAGGAGTGATATACATGGCAGGACGGGAACACTTGATGGGTGACAGGAGGTGATGACACTTGATAAGATTCGATAAGGGGCCTTAGAAGGGGGGGGGGGTGACCGAATTCGTGGCAAGTTGCAGCAACGGCGGGACCATGATTTCAAGTACTGATATGCCGTAGGGTGGGGCTGGCAGAAGCTGATAACAGTTGATAAGATCCGATAAGGGCCTCGGAAGAGGAGGGTCATCAAATTCGTGGCGCAGGTTACAGCAACAGTGGGAACTCAGATCCGTGAGGTGATATAGGGTGTGGGACGGGAACATTATTGGCGGGCGACAGAAAGTGATAACAGTTGATAAGATACGGTAAGCGGCCTCGGAAGGGGAGGGTCATCAGATTCGTAACGCAGGTTACAGCAACAGTGGGACTCTGATCCGAGAGGCGATACAGGGTGATATGATAGTGATACGGGACGGGAGTGTTATTGGCGGGTACGGAAGTGATAGGAGCTAAAATTGACAAGGTAGCATGGGAAAATCCGCTTCACCGCTCACAACAACAATGCGATCGATAATGAACTCGAGCGTGTATAACGATCTCAGTGATTCCAACAGAACTCATTCCTCACTGCTTATTAGTAACGACATCGTGTACGACCGCTAAGCCAGCTCTATTCCAAATGCATGTGGTTTGTTTACAGAGATGTTATGAACAGCAGCAACTGACTTTATCACTCTTACCACAATTATCTTCCATCAACAACTTAGTGAGGGCCATTTAAAGGGTTCCACTGCTGAATGCGGTAGTGCATTCCAAGCAAGACGCTTTAGGAAGACAGATTGCATAAATTATAGGCTGCTTCAGTGGCTGTCCAAACAGGCTGCACTATTTCCGTGTAGGTTATGAACGTACCAGTCGGATAGCTGGCTAAAGCCGGCTTTCCTCCTTCTGATGCGGCGAGGGCGCTGCTGCTGCTGCTTCTGCGCCTTGACGGAACAAGCGCTGCTTTTCAGTTCTTGGCTGATGCAGAAGATTCCTTTGAACAGTGTGGTTGGTCAACGATCCTTAACTTAGGTGGTTGGTCAACGATCCTTAACTTAGCACGCGGCAAATCCGCATGGCCCGGCGAAGCCGGGCCATGTCACAGAAGGAGGAGCGCCCGGCGACAGCCGGGCGATCCGACTGGTTAGATAATAATTTCATTGTGTTGTTTGAGTTCATTTTCATTTTAATCAGCTACTGCTGCATTGTCGGTTATACTATGGTAAGTCCTCGTTTATTTATATAGAATTAATAATAACGAAGTTTGTGGTTTGTATTCCATTTATATTGAAGATTATTTGAACTTTTCATTTACGTTATTTAATCAGAATTTTAGTAATTTTTTAGTAATGGAAGTGATTTTTTCTAAATTATCTTTGTTTCTATGAATTAGCTTGGGTTGTCGTATAACGTTTTATTGGTTTTTATTTACTTATGTGGGCATCTTTTTTCTTTTTTCTCAAGCCTAATCTCTTTCTTTTTCTTTACTTTTTTATATATGCGTGTACATTGTTATTCAATGAAGCTAAATTCTCTGTGTATGTTTTTAGTTTGTAAATTAAATTTGTATGTTATAGAAGGGTTTTTGATTAGACATTTTCATAAGACTACTTATGAATATATTTGTGTTGTATCCTGATTCAATAAGTTGTTTAAGTGTGTATTCTAATCTATCTATAAAATCTTTTTTGTTGGTGCATGTACGTGTTGTACTTAGAATTTCTGCATATATATATTGTTATGATATTGTAGTCTTTTTACTCTTGTTATCTCTTTATCTTCGTTCTTTATCACTCTCAGTTCCTAGGGACGTGAGCCGAATCAATCGATAGCGACTCGGACGCTCGGCCAATCCACGCCTAGTTTCCCGCCAAGTGTGACGTCAGCACTTCGAACGGACCAATGGCGATCACTTCCGGTTCCGCCCCTTCGAGCCCCGTATATAAGGGCCGGCTATTGTGAAGAAAAGGCAGTCTAAGGCAGCGTTCAATAGTTCGCGACAGCGCGGCGGTCGCCGCGATCCGCCGCGATTCGCCGCGACTCGGCCGCTGATCGCCAGCGATCGCCGCGATCGCCGGCGATCGCGGCGATCGTCGGTGCATGGCAGCGCGCGCCCCAACGCTATTGTGGATGCTCGCCTGATGAATAAGGGAATTCAACTTGTAAGACCTTCTTTACTCTTAATAAGGGCCACTAACAGATAAACTACGACTTTCTAGGTCGGGGTAAGACCAACTCCATTTCCTGGGTGAGCTTCTTTTTGTTTTGTTTTTATTGTTTCAATTTATGCATGCGCCTCAGGAATTCCTATCGTCTAAGCTGTTCCAACTTCCAAAACATTCATAGTTTACAAGTCGAGTTCAAACAACGAAGAAAAAAAAGAAACAGAAAGAAACTCTCCTAGGAACCAAAAGCACTAATCATTTTACGCGACATCAACAGGTGAAAACTTCATAACCTCATGTACAACCTCGACGAATGAAAAAAGAAGCAATAAAAACGTACCTCAAGTGAAGCTCTCGCGCTTTTTGCTCATTTCTATCCTAAATAATAAAGAAAATAGAAAACAAAAGCGATTAGCTGGGCTCGCCTTCCCTTGTGTCAAACCAAGCTTCAGTACCTAAGGAAATTGCAGTCAAAGGAAAAAAGCATAAAATTGAGCCGCTTACCCCCAGAAGCCTTCGGAGCGCAAGTAATAGCGTTGGGGCGCGCGCTGCCATGCACCGACGATCGCCGCGATCGCCGGCGATCGCGGCGATCGCTGGCGATCACGGCGATCGCGGCGATCGCCGCTGCGCGAACTATGAACGCCTGCCTAACCCTATGTGTGAGCTAAGAGAGTAGTGTCTTCGGAACTACGCGTCCAAGATAAACAGTACTCAGTCCGTCTTGTCAGTTCGCCTTTAACCCACGGGGCGCAGGAGGGCACCCGTGAGCTTATTAAATTTGTGCTGATACGACAATGGTGTAGCCCCTTGAAAATTTTTTGTGAAGAGTTCAAAGCTGTCTTTTTATTGTACATTTTTGTGACTGATTTTGTCATTATGAATAGTTATTTCTAAGTCTAGATAATTACAACTGTAATCATTGCTATTCGTGACTTCAAGGTGTCATGGTAGATTTCTTTAAGTTTGTTTATAATATTTGTTGTACTGTCATTATGTATTATTAGAATGTCATCCATATATCTATATGGTTTGATTTCTAGTTCATTGGAGTTGTAATGATTAATGGAATAGATGTGTTCAAAGTAGGACAATGTCAGGTCTGCTAACAATGGGCTAACATTACTTCCTTGTGGTACTCCTGTTTTCTGTATAAACAAGTATTCTGAAAACCTGCAATAATGTTTTTCAGTGTAGTAAGAATATTATATCTATGATAGAGTAGTAATTGTAGTTCTTGAATGTTGTGTTGTTTGTATAGAAGATTTTATATCCATTGCTAGCTATGTATTTTTTATTGCTGTTTTTGTAACAAATTTTGAGTATTTCTTTAATGTTGTGTAATATATGTGTATGTGGAAGGCGCTTCAGTCGAAAATATCTGTGAAAATCATGTGAAAAAAGTATCCTGTTTTAAAATTAAATCTTGAAGTTTTTGACGATGTTGTTGATTGCCCAATAGCGAATTGGTTGTTTCTGCTTTTTATACAATTATTGTAGTTCAAGAAATGATTTCCTTATGAATGTTAACAGTTTTGTAAGTGTCATAGATAGAGGTTTTAGGCTACTAGTTTTGGCTCCTGTGATGTATCTAAATTTTATAGGAGACTTGTGTAGTTTTGGAATTGCATATATTAATGGTATATTCATATTGACTGTATTCTTGATGTTGTTATTATCATTAAATTTTTTATGTTTATTAATTATGCTATCTTGATCCATTGTGTACAGGTATGAGTATGTGTTATTAGTGTTTTCTATGTTTAACCCAAGGATGTTATCATGTTTTATTCCCATTTCATGTAGTATATTTGTATATATATAGTTTTTTGCAAACTATTCCATAGTTATTGCTGGCTTTATCCAAAGGACAAAAAATGAAAGATTTTTGTAGGTTTTTTATCTTATTCCTCAAGTATCCTTCTGATATTATGTTATGGTGATTTAGCCAATCTAAATATAGTTTAGGTTTCATTATTTCAGGTATTATATTTGATACTAATGTATTTTGTAGTTCTCGTTAAATATGTTTGTTTCTGAGTTCATATACTTATTTTTTATGGTTATATAATTAATTGTGTTGCTTTCATTTATCCATGATATTATCTTTGTTTTGTCTCATATTGACGCGGGATTCTATTATTTGCAATATCTTGGTCCAATAGACATTTCTTGCTATATAGGTCATGGTTGTCTTTTATGTCTGTAGAATTATGTATTGTTTCTAAAAATGTATTTACTTCCATCTATTTAGTTATCTAACGATGTGAGTTAATTTTAGCGAGTATCAAATAACTTATAGCAATAGAGTTAATACATTTACGGTGTTATTAATTCGGCTAACTATATTTAGAATTGGAACAAACATTAATAAGACGGCTGGAATAATTCCTGTTGAAAATCCAGTGAATACAAGTGGATAGATCAATTGCACGCCCACCAGAACGCGATGGCTGTTGGTCGCAGTTTGACAAACGGGTGTACCCACAGCCCAGCCCTGCGTTCCGACTTTTATCTTGGGTGCATCATTGTATGTATTGCTAATCCTGATTATAGTGACTTACAAGTTTGCACTAAAAAAGAAAAGCAGAACATGAAAAAGTTGCGTCGGAGGCTTTCAAAAAGCAGCTACGTCAAAAGTTCCGTCACGCCAATTGTTCCTCGCGTTTTGTGAACTGGAAAGCATCTGGACTTTCCTTTCACTCGGTTGTACTTGAGCACATTACCCTGTCTCTCTTCAGCTTATTGCAATAGGCACTCTTTCTGGAACAGTCTTGAGGACCTTGATGGAAGAGGAACAGACCAAACATGACGGAAGCTCTCTTCCAATTGAAAATTAAAATAATCGAGCCGCTGCCTCGAACTGATCAACGCAATGACCTCGACGAACAGCCATGCCAGTTAGCCGACGAATAGATCCTCTATTGGAGGACGAAACAACTAACGACATCTTCTCACTAAAACGTGGCCCGAGTTACAAAGTCTTCAATTTGCATTGATTCAATCCAACTCAGCTACCATGAGGCACCTGCTCTTCCCTCTAATGAGGAAAGACTTTCCACATAAATTACACATAGAGGTCATAAGAAATAATGAAGATTCATGGAAGAAATAAGGGATCTCGGAGCGAAGAATTCTTTGGAACACAGAAGAGAAGAATAATCCCTCATACATCAGCATATTGAATATAAAAAAAACGAGATTTGAGATAAGAGAAACAAACTTTCTAAAGACCATGGTGGCTGCAGTCGCGAATCTGCTTTCGTGATTTTTGGACTGCTGTTACGTATAAGACCAGAGGAAGAATGTAGAGGATCTGCTGACCAAAAAAAAGATGTATCGGAGCCTGGAATTTGGGCAGGAAGGGGTCCGGGGGTGTAGAGATATGCCCGATGCTATCATTGTCGTAGTCATCCATGGTCATCTCGGCGCTATATGAGCAGGAGAGGACTGAAGAAATTCAAGAGCAATTTAGCAATAAAACAGGGGAAGATAAGCGCTGCGATGAAGGACTATTCAGAGAGAGTGCTATAACTTCTTTAGCAGTTGAATCCTCTGTAGGGGGAGAGGGGGATTATCGACGGATTATTCCTTCAATCTTATTGCGCTGCTCCACTTACTATGTTTATTAGTTTACGCTAACGTTTCACGTTGTTCCAGTCCAGTCAGTGTTTGTTTGAACAGGTTCAAGCAGCACACAAGAAGAAGGCTTGGAAACAATAGAGACCAAAGACTCGGAAGGCAAAGCCAGAATGCACCTTATTCTAGGCAAGGTCAAATACCGGAGTGAGATCCAGTTATTAGGCTGTTGCTTTCTTAGCGACTAACTGAATAAACGATCACTTCTAAACGTGCAATACATTGAAACATCGTTTTTGTTAAATTGTTTCCAAACAATTCATAGTTATTTTCAAACTGTAAAAAATGAAATTTGAAAAAAGTAAAAGCAGGGTTCGAAATTCAACGGAGAGTCGATGGCAATATAAGATATTAGGTTGTTCGAAAAGTAATGCGACACTTTGACCAAATTTTTCGGACTAAATTTTCCGTCACTAAAAGACATCTCCAATCTACAAGGTAACCGCAGTTGATGACTAGGACTAGTGCCCTTCTTTTGCACAGCTTCTCATTTCCATTCTCATAGAACTACGGCAACTATGATAAAAAGAAGAGGTGGACCTCATTCTCGAGTTGAGGTCGATTTTCGGAATTTTTGCTTTTTAAAGGATGCGATAGGGACCAAAGGAGGTGGTAATTAGAGGCTGCTAATTTTGCTAAATAACCTGGGTACGGTCGCATTCTCTGATCGAAATCCACGATCTTTTGGGGTAGCCTTATCCCCACATGCGGTCATCGCATTGCCGAGTAGTAGAGAAAAATTGAGTATTTCTGAATGAATTCAAGCGTGACGTCATCCATATTTTGAAGTCGATTAAGGTGGACTGTGGTCCTTACAACGGTGCTAGTATCCAGTGATACCGCTTTGAAGTCCCACCAATAACACACTGAAATCTTTATCCCATGCACATCTGTTTTTGGCTAAGCAATCTACTTTTCTGAGAGATCCTGCGAGGGACATGTGCATGATGTACGCAAGGACTCCAACACTCGCTACCAACCACAAGATCTCACAAAAGTTCTTTCGCTGTGTACAAGGAAAAGAAAACTCAGTCACGGTCATTCGGTATGACTTGTCAGACGGGTCCAACTCATGAGGCATCCTTCACAAAAAATTTTTCCGATAACCGAGATTGCGGAGAAGCATGGCAGTTGTCAGTCAGGTGGAGCCTAGAGAGGTTGCCAACTTACTGGTGGTTGGCTGCGCCTCAAGAAGCTTGAGTAAAGGGCCGTCATTCTGTGCTGGTGGGCGACCTATACATTGCCTAACTACGAGTCAAATAAGTCCAGCCTGGAAGCGCTGATGCAAAAGCTACCCTCTGCCATGGCAAGCGATATCCTTCCTCAAGACAACGTAAGTGTTAGCTTCCTCGACTACGGCGGAGTGGCCCTACAGGAACTCATAATATGGGATAGGTCGAAAAGTACCTCGATCTCTGAGGGACTTTTAAGCTTTGAAAACTTCCACAAAGTCATGATATACCCATGTGCAGAAACCCCAGAGGACAGTCTCCACTAATCAGGGATAAAAACATCCAAAATGATTTTTGGTCTTTTTCTAGAACAATTCAATCAAAGTGTCGCAGGACTTTTCGAACAACCTAATATTTCTAGGTTCAACTGACTATTTGAAAAGAAAACAAAACAATTGCTCGAATTCTCATCAGGATACTATACCGTAGCCAGCCACCCGGTCCCACAAGATAGAATGGCTGTCGACATTGTCGGCAACGTGTTAAGAACAAACTGCACACGCACCTCCGAGTCGGGCCATTTTTCCATCTACGGGTTAAGTGGGTTTACAGCTGTAGATGACGCCTATTTCTCCACTCAAAAATGCACGGGAACAAGGCTGGAGTCTCGATGCCTGGGGCTACCTCCCTGCTAGGCCTGGGCTATCGTCAAGGTGCAGCTTTGGCGTCATTACCGAAATTTTCCAGCACAATCAGAGGTAGAGAACCGACAGATGCCAGAGGGCACAAAAAGAGCGCATTTGACTATGGTTAGGTGAGTGGCTATCCGTGCGGCAACGCGGGCAGAGTCCAGAAACAGGGCACCACTAGCCTCCATAACCATGCCCATGCATTTTTAATTAGAAACATGGACCCACGGGGGTGATTGCAAAGATCCCATCCGAAGCCGCATTCATACTTCACAGCTTGGGCGATTCAGTCTCCGGACTGCGAGTGACCGAGCTCCACCGCTGATCGTTGGACCGTTGCTCTGTGCAGTCGCGATTGGGGAGTCGCGCAACTGAATGACTTCAGTCGCAAAATACAAATGCAACTTCAAAGCGCAGTCCAGGGTGGTCGTGAAGGAGAAACCAGACATCTCTTTCACCGGACGCGCCCTTCTCTTCGGTTCTAAAAAGAGGCACCGCGATTGATGCCTCCGTCCATTAGTTTAGCGTGCACTGACTATGAGTCTTGGAGTGTAATGTGATCACAGGTTTGTAAACTATAAGCTAACGGGCGAGGTCCTCTTACTGCGGACCACGGAGGAAATTCATTCTAAAACCAAAATGAGATTTGTCAATTAACCTTCACAAATCTCCGGGCTGAGGTAATTGGGAGTGCCGATGACTGTCGATGCAAGGCTTCTTGTGGTGAGCTCCTTGGAAATTCCAAAATCAGACAGTTTAACAAGCGTTTTCTTCCTGCACATGTACGTAAATTACAGTGATTGAATGAAATTTAGAAGACTAACTGGTGCCTTCTACATATTTCCACCATTTTGCTAGATTCCTCGCCTGGAACGAACGAATGAAATATTGAAGTTAAAGGAGAAAAAGCCAAGAGGATTGAGTCTACGAGATGTCTCACATGAGAAACCTGATAGGCGGTTTTAAAGTGTCTCGCAAGTGAACCATTTAATTTTTCTAACAAGAGAACTGTTTTGGATCATCCGATTCGCAAGCCTTACTGTTTTTCAACGCTACACTCCACTGCCGACATGTTTACGCTATTATGGCGGCACCCGAATCACCGGAACGAAGGAACGGGAGCAGCAAATTTGTTCCCTTGCAGCGCTGCTTTAGCCGGTCCAGAAATAACAAAAATCGCGACTTCAATTGTAGGGAAAAGGACACATCAGCACCACGTATAGCAATAGCCGAGGCACAAATAGGGCGCTGACTTTCGCCACACCAATAACGCGAACTGCTTCGAAGCTCTGTCCCTTTCAAGGTATAGCCATTGCAGCCTTTCACACACACACACACACACCTGATACATGGATGAGAACCTGGCTGAGCTATACTGCAGAGAGTCCGCAATCATTGTATAGACCAAACAAGCGCGGTGTGAAGCGAAGAATAAAGACTGGCACAATGCGAAGGAGGCGAAGGCGGTATCGACTAGCCTTCATGCCTTTACTATAACCCGAAAACATTTTTCTCGGTGGGCCGGAAGGGGGACGGGAAAGGGAAAGAGCAATCGCTTTTCATCTGTCACCGAGGTTCTCACAAAATTCGGGAGTGTGAAATTTAGAACACTTTATACTGGCTTACACTGGAAACTTATCTGCCAGGCGCCTTTTTCAAGTTCTCGATGGCTGGGCTATAATGTGAGGGAAGTGAGAGATGTGTCAGTCATTAAGGGTTTTTCCTGCTTATGCAAAGAGAGGTTGGTGGATGTCGTAATTAGAAACTAGGCCGTAAGATAAAAAAAGTTGGAAGCAAAACTCAATGAAAAAAATAGGAGAAGAAGCAAGAATCTACATGACAATTCACCTGTTCAAAAGGATATTCTGCGTTTTGAGATCTCTGTGAACGATCGATTTCGAGTGAATATGGTTAAGAGCGATAAGAATCTGAAAAAAATCTTATTAGTTCTTGTGGGTGGTCCGTAAAGCACGGCGGGATAAAAGATGAATGGAATGTGATATCAACTTGCCCCTTCAAAAATGTTTTCCAACACTATCCATTTTAATCCATGACAATTTGTCTATTCGTTTTTCACGATTTTTTTGCAAAGTTAAGCTACCATCATTGCTGACGAGCGTAATGTCTATGTGTTTTTTGAATACTTAAGGAGGATATGAAGACACACCGATACCCGATTACCTGTGAGGTGAACCATTTCCATGCTTGTTAGTCGGCATATGTCAGCGGCGCGTGAGTTTGAGTTTTGGCGACTGCTTGTTTTCCTTCAATTATTGCGGCTTGAGGGTTCAGGGAGCATCGTGATGTATGAGGTTGCGGTGTAGGTACGACCCCCTCCCTTCCCCAACACCTACCTACGAATTTCCCCTATTTTCCAATTTTTTCACCCAAAAATTTTGCTGTCGAGCGGGGGGGGGGGATATAGTGCACAAGGTGAAACAGGAAAACCACGCAAAAAGTCAACAACCGGAAAACCAACGCGACAAATTTCTCTCAGAGGCACATACGACCCCCCCCTCCTCTCTCCCAACGACCAAAT
>MU914008.1:2062-24695 GCA_036418165.1 Cooperia oncophora | reverse complement strand
TTAGCTTTATTTTTATAATAATTCATGATTTTTTAATGAGTGAGTGTCACGTCGTAACATCGTCGTATCTTCTTGTTTTGTTACGCCTGTGTCTCATCTATATTTTGTTCCCTTGTTCTAGTTATTTTCTGAAACACTCTTCTTTTCTGAGATTTACGTTCCTTGTTTTAATGTGCCCATAATCTTCATCCAAAATTCTTGTACTGTATTTGCACTACATATATAATCATTGTTGAGTTTCTGTTCCATTTTTTTCACTGTTGAGATTTTTCAATGCTCAGAAGAATAAGGATGACAAGAACAAGAAGAACGTGGACGACCAGGACAAGGATCAAGCAAGGACAACGATGACAAAGACAAGAATAAGAAGAAGGACGAAGACGAGAAGGACCGTAAGAAAAACAAGGAGGACAAGGACCACAAGGAGAAAGATTAGGTATTGCACGACATTTTTTTTATTTACCTTTGAATTACATTAGAATGATCAATAGTTTAGTTCGCTGCGGGACGTGTCAGGCGGAATGAGTTTGGTGTGATGCCTATTTTATTCTCATTCAGCCACTGAAGCGAGCAGATAGATCACCAGACTGATCACGTCGTTCATATCACTCGTTTTCTACCAGTTGCTGTCCCATCCACCGCTTCGATAACTGGCAGAAGACGGGCTTCACGCCGTGGCAACTCTTATTGCCTTACACGCCCCTTTACCGCAGCGAACTAGAGTATACGTCCGTTTTCAGCACCATGAAAAAAACAGCAGCTCCTCGGATCCTTCTGACCTCAGTAAAGAGAAGAAGCACGGGAAACACTGAAGCGACCAACATGCAACTGAGGAAGGAACAGAAGCTCCTGCTCAGTCTGCAACTCCTTCACGCGATGTCGCGACATCCAAGTGATTTTCATTTATGTGTTTTTTCTGAATAAATGTATATGAGACGGAAGTGTTTAGTGAGGAGTAGCGCGCTTACCACTCGCGCGATCATTATTTAAATCACGGGTCGACTCCAGCAGGGCAACCAAAGATTTTTACTGCCCGGGAACAGCAAAGTGGTACAAGATTGGTCTGTTATAGAAGGGTAAGCACACGGAACCTAGGTCGGCTGACCCCAGCAAGTAATTGTATAGACCACATCGCCCTTCAACTCTTCTAGGATTCCGAATGGTAGTAGAATGCCGCTAGGATTCCGAAAGGTAGAGTACGCATCCCACAAAGGGAATGACGACTGCGGAAGCTTTATAAAGTTCTTTCTGTACCAAACATTTTGGCTTCCATTTTATGATGGATTCTCTAGGCTAAGTTTTTTGTACTCCCACATAGTTGTAAAAGGGTAGCGATTCGATGGTGGTGGACAATTCCACTTTGCCGAACAATTGGGAGTGTTTCACTGTGGAGCAATTGTGTGCTATTACATTTACTCTGGGGAAAAACACATGGAAAGAACACGGCATGTGAAATGGCGTGAAGATCCAAAGCTATGGGTTTTTCTCATGAGAGGAGACTGCTGTATGTAGTGCCACTTGCTCAATATGGCTTGGGTCCGAACCAGGTACTTGTTCACTGCCTCCAGATGGACCTTGGCTATAATCAGGTACTTGTCCAATGCCCTCATATGGATCTTGGGCTGGCTCAGGTGCTTGTACAACGCCTTCAGGTGGCTCTGAGTACAATTCAGGTACTTGTCCAGTGCCTTCGTATGGATCTTGGGTTGACTCAGGTACTTGTTCAACGCCTTCGGATGGTTCTTGGCTCAATTCAGGTACTTGTCCAGTGCCTTCGTATGGATCTTGGGTTGACTCAGGTACTTGTTCAGCGCCTTCGGATGGCTCTGGGCTCAATTCAGGTACTTGTCCAGTGCCTTCGTATGGATCTTGGGTTGACTCAGGTACTTGTTCAACGCCTTCGGATGGTTCTGGCTCAATTCAGGTACTTGTCCAGTGCCTTCATATGGATCTTGGGTTGACTCAGGTACTTCTCCAGCGCCTTCAGATGGCTCTGGGCTTGGTTCAGGTACTTGCCCGGTGACTTCAGATGGTTCTTCAGGAAAATGTACAGTCTCATGAGTCGTTGATTGTTCTTCTATAGTTGCTTCAGGAGACGTATCCGTTGGCCATGTGGTTGTTGATTCCTTTGTTACTTCTTCTAATGTAGTTGGTTCGGGAGTTGTACCCATTGGCCAAATCATTGTAGATTCCATGGTGATATGTCCTTCTGTGGTGGTGGTGCTAGTGGTGGCGGGGGTGGTAGTGCGATGTTTCCTGTGCTCCCATTCATCGCTAGAGTCCCAACCGAACCGTCCTCCGTGCTTGTGAGGTTTCTGAAACACCCAAGAATCAGTCCTTTACCGAAGAATTGTTCTGCAAAAAAAACTGAAGAATTGCTCAAATAGTTGTTACCTTGTGCCAGCCGTGATGCCCATGGCCCTTGTGTCGCAGGCCGCCGCGTCCGAACCAGTCATCCTCGAAAGTAAGGCTGTTGTGTGGCCATCCGCCGCGCCTCCGCCAGCGTGAAGTCGCTTGGCCGAGCCAAAACGATTGCCAGAACGGCCACAGCCAACACTAGAGTAACCTTCATTGGATCCTGTCGATCTTGGTAGCGATGGCATTTTATACTCCCTTTCTGCGGTCATCATAGAGCAATGGAATTCTCATATGTTTGATTTATGTTTGTACAGTGCACAATTATATTAGCGCCCATCAATGCCATATGAGATCCCATTCAGAAATTCATGAAGACCATGTGATCGCCGAAGTACAGTGGCCTATTTGAGCTCTAAATGCGGGTGATGTAAGCCTCAATAGGGATGCGGTCACTGGTGTGCTGCTCCACGAAAACAGAGGAAGGGACTCTCGAGTTCCTGGGCAACCACTTACAAGTCTTTACGTGGAATACTCATCCCTTTTGCTGATCACAGAATTTCAGTGCGCAAGAAAATGCGCCGGCAATGAGCTAAGGTCCGGTCGGCCTGTTAGTTTGTCCTATTGAGAAGTCGTTGCGGGTGCGAAAAAACAGGAAATAATAACCTAGGGGGTACCTGCAAATTTTGTCATGAACTTTGGTTTTTCGTTTGTTTATTCATATTCGTGTCTCACCTTGCGAGTCTTGTTGATTCGTGCCTGAACTCCAGTCACAAAACAGGTATTATTTCATCTGTAGAGCTACTCAGTTGTTTTAACGTAACTGCCAAGTTGTGAAAAGGTTTTGTTTTCACTCTCGATTCATCTTTTTGGAACTCAATATCCTTTTAATATTATATTAATATTAATCTTCTTTTCTTTTTTGGCAAATGTCACATACCCCCACCAAGGTCAGCCTGCCGCCGCGGCGCGGCGGGGCAAAGGCGGGCCGCGCGGCGTTTTCGCTATGTGCGCGGCGTTTGCATCCATCCATTACATTTCCATGGTCTACTTATTATTTGCGGTGTGAAAACTATGAACAGAGTGGGCCCGATGTTCAACTATTAGTATAAAACAACGTACACTTACAAAGACATAATATGAGGAGACATAAAATTAATACCCCCACAAATCCTATCCGCAGCCTCACCGTGGCGTGGGGGTGAACGGTTTGGACTGTTCCAAACCGTACCGATGCCGTCCCAGTCAGAGCCTGGCGAGCTACGCGTGGTCAAATTTCTTCACGCCGAAAACAGTAATAATTGTGGGCCTCATTCCCCTGAACCTGAGGGAACCACCGACAGGGCGACGTCGGCTGGGACCGCTCGGGCGAGGCTGCAAGAATCACAGGGCCAACGGAGATTTAAGTCGCCCAGGACTAGGATGACGATCTGTACTTTCAACGCACGGACGCTTGCATCGGAAGCTCACATCGAAGATCTGATGTTGCAAGCCAGGAAGATCAAGTACGACGTCATCGGACTGACCGAGACGAGGAGGCATCGCCCGCTACACGCCTGGAGAAGAACTGTTCCTCGGAACATGCGACAGCAGAGGCGTTGGCGGTGTGGGCGTCCTCGTCATAACGCACTTGGCCATGAGCAACGATTCGCAGTTCCAGAAGCCCTACTCTCTACGCTGGACATGGGAGTCTCCTGGTGGACAATTCCATAATGAGATCGACCACATCATCTTCAATCGAAGGTTTTGCCTGACCGATGTCGCTGTTGTTCCTAAGTTCTACACGGGATCCGACCACCGTCTCCTTCGCGCAAGATTCCGCTTTTCGATGCGAGGAGAGAGCCGCAAAGTTCAAGAAGCGAAGCCCCAAGACCGTCATCAACTGGGATCACTTCACTTCTCTCGCTGGGCTCTGGGAGGATTCCGTCATCGACAACATCGACGAGGAATACGAACGGCTTGTCGCACATCTTCACGACTGCGCCAAGAAGTCAGAGAGTTCCAAGATTACCAAGAAGCGTCTATCTCTGGAAACTCTCGAGCTGATTCGCCAACGTGGAGCCGCACGAGCCGCAGGCAATTACCAGCTGACGTCTGAGCTTGCGAAGCTATGCAGAGAAGCGATAAAGGAAGACCTCAAGGAGAGAAGAGCAGCAGTACTGGTGGAAGCCGCAGAGGCTGGGAAGAGCATACGCAACGCCCGCCGCGACTTCGCCAACTGTAAGACCAAGATGACCGCCCTCCGACGTCCGGATGGAACAATCACCGCATCCAGAAGGGCAATGGAGAAGGTCATCCACGACTTCTACTCGGATCTCTTTGACAGCCACGTCCACCTGCCACCATACCGCTTGGAGCAGGATGGATACGTCGTTCCTGCAGTTCTCCCTTCCGAAGTCCGACACGCCATCTCGTCGGTGAGAATCGTACGGCACCCGGTCCCGACAGGATCAGACCCGAACATCTGAAGAATCTTCCGCCAGTTCTTGTCAAAACTCTGGCTCGACTCTTCACGCGCTACCTGTCGGAATGCAAGGTACCCACCTCGTGGAAAACCAGCAAGACTGTGTTGCTGTACAAGAAGGGAGACCTGTACGACATTGGCAATTATCGCCCAATCTGCCTGCTGTCTGTAGTCTACAAACTCACACGATTCATCCTGAACAGGACTGGCACAGAGGCAAAACTAGACGAAGGACAGCCATGCGAGCAAGCAGGGTTTCGAAGAGGATTCAGCACGATCGATCACATCCACACGGTAACGAAGCTCATCGAAGTATCGCGAGAGTACAAGATGCCGCTATGTCTCACGTTCATCGACTTGAAGAAAGCCTTCGACTCCGTTGAGACAGAAGCGGTTATCGAAGCCCTGGGCAACCAGGGTATTCCTACTCAGTACATCAGGATTCTTCGTGAGCTCTACAGCAACTTCACGACCAAGATCTCACCATTCTACAAGGAGATCATCATCGATGTGAAGAGAGGGGTCCGACAGGGCGACACCATCTCGCCCAAGCTCTTCAGCGCCTCTCTCGAGAACGTCATGCGTCAACTGGAATGGGAAGACATGGGAGTGAAGATCGACGGTCGGCAACTACACCATCTCCGCTTTGCTGACGACATCGTTTGATAACACCAAACATCGAGCAAGCGGAACGAATGCTGGCTGATTCGACTGCGCGTGTGGAAAAATCGGTCTACGGCTGAATCTAACGAAGACGATGTTCATGAGAAACGGATTGGTTTCTGATGCCCCATTCACGCTCAACGGAACGACCATCTCTGAATGCTCTAGCTATGTGTACCTAGGTCGTGAAATCAATATGATGAATGACTTAGCTCCAGAGCTGAGCAGGAGGAAGCGAGCGGCTTGGGGAGCCTTCAAGAACATCGAGGGAGTAGCGAAGAAGACGAAGAACACCAAGCTCCGTGCCCACCTCTTCGATTCCGCGGTCCTTCCTGCCTTGACGTACGCCTCAGAGACTCTACGAAAGCAGGATGAGCATGCGGTTGGCGTTATTCAACGCGCCATCGAAAGGGCGATGCTCGGAGTTTCCCGCTACACGCAAGTGAGAGAGGGAATCCGGAGCTCCGCACTCCGCCGACGATCGAAGATCAGAGACGCCGCCGCATTTGCCAAGGTTTCGAAGATCAGGTGGGCCGGGCACGTCATGCGTTTCGAGGACGACCGCTGGACCAGAGCGATCACCGACTGGATTCCACGGGATGTCAAGCGAACGCCTGGACGACCGCCTATGCGATGGTCAGACTTCTTCGTGAAAGCTCTGAACGAATGGTATGAAGTTCATCGTGTCCCTCGAGCAGAGAGAGTCATTGGGCAACTCTTGCACGTTGCAGGGACGAATGGAGACGTTACTGGCGCCCGCTCGAGGAACTCGATGATCAACGGGAGCACAGGTGATACAGGTGAATATTAGAGAATGTATCAACAATCCACAAAAGTTCACTTTAAGTTAATCCTTCTTTTGTACTCACTTGTGAGGTACTGAAAGGGAAATTTGCGTGAAGGGGGGAGGGGGAAGGTAAGTCATAAGTATTGGAAACCCAAGATATTAGCCATACGTTGATTATAGGTGATCAATGGCTCTGTCATTTTACTCCCACTGGGCAAAAAAGGCCAGTCAATCGATTAATGGGAAGACCTCACAATGAGTTCTCATGCCGAAAAAGAATTGAAAAGAGCTGGAATCATGTATTCTGCCACTGAGCAACCCATAACGGCAGTGAAGAAGTAAAATGTTAAAGAAAAAAAGAAGAAAGACAGGGAAAGCGTATCGCAGGGACCAAAAATGGAGAAGAAAACCTACAAACAAAGCCGAATCACCAGCAAGCAGAGGGAAACAAGTAATCAAAAACATTCCGAGGCAAAGTGAAATATTACTGATCTGTAAAAGAAACGATAGGAACGGCCAGACGGGTAAAGTATGCTTATCAAGGAATTACAGCAATTCATTGGAGGAATACGGCTGCAATCAGGAAATATTGGCGTCCTATTGATTATTCTGGCGATTTGGCAAATGCCAAGCAGGTTGGCATGATGCCAGAACTATGTGAAGGGACCGGGATCTTAATCGCACGACTGTATGGGTCTCGTCCAATCGCGGCAGAACCGCCGCACGCGACGAGGCGAAACATGACTGTGATCTGTCGTGGGTTCCCAATCTACACACTTGTAGAGCTCTTTCAAAGTTCCACTTCTGCATTACAAAACTCCCTGGGTGTTGAACTGCATCACTGTTCAAATGAGGTTTTGGTGGTTCAAGTGGTAGGTACATGTTTATTGATAACACATAGCGCATACAACGTGACTACAATCATTAAAACTACAAGCATAAACATATGAGGTTAAGCTACTAGTATATTCGTGTCAAGTGCAAGTTAAGTTGTGTTGTCTTGTGTTCTTCTTCAGGCGATAGCGGGTCCGCAGTGTCTTGTGTCTCGTCTCTTGTGTAGGCACATCGTGTTCGTTCTCATTTCTGTGTGCTCGCTGCTGTCGTAACTGCGTGGAAGTTTGACTGCGAAATGCAACAAGCCTGCAAGTGAGAAACTGCCTGAAAGAAGCTGCAAGAGAAAGGAACTACTGTGAGAGGCAACTGACTGAACGCCTGGTGCACTCAGCGCGGCTACCTTATAGCCCTGATTAGGCGTATAAATATTGCGCCTGAGGGTGCGGTCCAGGCCTCCTATTGGTTGGTTGTAGGCGGTGAGCGAACTTTCTAGAAAGTGTGCATTTGCGACCCGTGCATCCTAGTCATCATGACCAAGGGTCATGACACTCCGCACGACCAGAGAAGTTTAGAAATTGCAAGTACATAAATGCCGTTTGCATCCTCCCCGCCGCCGAAGAATGGTATTTGTATAAGTGTTTGTCGTCTTAGTGTTTTTTTTGTAGTAGGCCGGAGTCACATCCTATAGTAATACAGTATGGAATAACACATATAATATATAAAGTAGTCCAGACGCTTACAGGACAGTAATAATACGATGGAGTGACAGTAATACAACAGAAAAAACAACTACAATACTCAGAGAAGAGGAAAAAAGGAAAAAAATTGATCTGCCATAGCAGCTGACGATTTGCCAGGCCGATGCGTTGACTGTGATCCGAATGCAGAACGCTTGTGGTTCTTAGTGAATACATGCCGTAACCCTTCGAACAGACGTGAAGAGCCGAGAATTCGTAGTGGTAGACGAAGAAGTCGTGTTGTGAAGGAAAGGAGCTGCTTTAAGACCACGATTATGAAGAGAATGAGTTTATGGGTGGCGAAAAATGGATGCCATGTGACCATGTGCGAGGCATCTCTCGAGCGGGGGGCTTTTTAGCTGTGCCAGCAAAGAGTCGATAGCCTGACCATAACGCGCTAGTAAGAAGTAAGAAGATTCACTGATTAGATAAGAATGTTTTCAAGTTGAATGAAAGGGAAAAAAGTCTGTAAGCCTATGTCGAACTTGATAGTTATGAATGGTCATAACTGTTTCGTTGTTCCATAAGCGAATATATTCGACAAAGGCTCAGCCGTACTGATGTTTAGAGTGCCTTGTATTCAAAACTTGTGATGTGCTGTACCGCCACTGTATTCTTTTTTTTTTTTTTATGCAAGTTCATGTACTTCGGCTTAGTAAAAACATAGACGCACGTGTTAGATGGTACGATTTAGACTGCCACCGTCAAGCGACATTCTGTGTCCACAAGACTTGGCAATTACTGGAAAGTCAGAATTTACCAAAGAATTCGCTAAGAACCTTTCACCGCATTGTAGCATCCGAGAAAATGTTTCGAAGAATAAGCACTGAAAATTTAATTCTGCCTATATTGTATATGTGCGCGGTTAGTGTAAGCAGGAGCTCAACGTATAGCGTGCCTCATTACGGGTTTGAGGCCTTCAGTGGATACCAGACCGTTTGGTATAGGAAGAGGAAGGGTATTGGAAAGTTGGGTGATGTGGGAAACGTTATTGTTGGTGCAATAGCAGGTGACGAAATCTTCAGCAGGATTGCATTTACAGGTATCTTTGATAATGCAATCATTAGCTGGGTGCCGTATGCGGGTTGTTTGGGTTAGTTTCATGCGTAGCTGAATCGTTTTTGTAAGCATACGCTGTGTCTGGTTATTGCCTATAACATCGTTGATGAAAGAAGAGATGTGGAGAAGAAATGCTTGCAATATCAAATGTTGTGTTGCAATGCGTTGCTTAGATGCGGTAGTCAATGTTTCCCGATAATATGGCTAGGCCTTGAGTTTAAACGTTGATCGATGATGGTCTGCAACCAAAGTAAAGATTTTCATGTTTTGAGTAAGCAATCATTTGCATAGTGATTTCGTTTAGGTCTTCCGTATTTCTTGAAGTCTGTGAATCCCGGCATAAGCAGTCGCCTGTCGAACTAAACATTGCAAGGAGCTGTGCTGCCATCGCCTTTGCAACTTGGCGTCACATGCGAATCTGGCACTGAGATCCGCCTACTAAGGAGGCGGTCGATATTGAGCATTCATGCCCTGAAACTAGGTCGCCTGAGTTCTGATTACTCTCTGCGCCTGCACGGTTTGCAGATGCTTTAAGTTTTCTCTATGCATTTTAGCTTCTCTTGACAATTCCAATCAGTCAGTCTTTTGTCGAGTGTTGAGTGATTTCCCCGAGTAAGTAGGGTGGCTCCCTCGTCTGTTTCCAGGTCATTCAAGTTGTTGAAAGGTAGTATCGTCACTGTTGCTGGAAGCTTGAACAAGTGCTTCATACAGTGCGCCCAGCTTATCGGATTGTTGCTCTATTCTACGTTTAAGATAAGCTTATTCTTTTATCGGTTATGAAAAATTTTAACATCGGAGCTCCAGTTGGAAGACCCAAGGGGACGATTCATTAGCTTATCTAATATCGCTTCGAGACTGTTTATCGTGTCTCCGATTAATTGTTTTATCCGTAGGTGATGGCGAGCAGATCGTTGTCGAATGGTCAGGACGGATATCTTAGAGCGAGCTGAATGCGATATCACTCTGTGAGGTCCCCGAAGGTGCGGGCCTAGGTTTCGTGAGTGGTGATTTTGGACCAATGGTGTGCGAAGTGATCAGACGGATGAGGCGGTAGCGAGCGACTGAATGCAGTTTATAACCTGTGAGGGCCGCGAAGGCGGCGGTGCCTAGTTGATGATCGTGTGATCCTACTGTTTATCACATCGCGTGTGTTATTATCTGCCGCGCGAACGTATTGAGCGTTTTCGGCGTCAGACTGAGAACAGTGAATGTTTTCAAGCCACGAATAAAGTGTATTATCTTACATTTTGAATGTAAACTTACAGTTTTGGGTTCATGAGCCCAGCGGGGAGGTTTGTGTTGTGGGAGACTGTCCTGATCTGTTATAAAGTGCCGCGCGAGGTTTGACACAATAGGAAGAGTGTCATCGCGTTTATCTTCAAAATATGGAATGTTATGGCGAAATATCATATGCCGTTTGAGAGAAAGCAGGGATGTGTCGTGTCCTGTTGTACCTATTTAGCGTTCTCAATTGGTTGATGCACCAGTGTGGGCCATCCCGTAGATGTAGGGTGTGGTAGGTGGGCGCTCCGTAGTTCTTAATATCGGCCCGATGCACCATGTTTTGAACTGCATCACTGTTCAAATGAGGTTTTGGTGGTTCAAGTGGTAGGTACATGTTTATTGATAACACATAGCGCATACAACGTGACTACAATCATTAAAACTACAAGCATAAACATATGAGGTTAAGCTACTAGTATATCATGTCAAGGCAAGTAGTGTGGTTGTCTTGGTTCTTTTCAGCATAGCGGTCCGCAGTTAGCCTTGTGTCTACGTACTCGTGTAGCACATCGCGTTCGTTCTCATTTCTGTGTGCTGTGTCGTCTCGAACTTCCTGTGCGAAGTGGAGCCTGCGAAAGCAGCAAGCTGCAAGGAAAGAAAACGTCTAAGACTGCGAAAGAAAGAGAAAACTGACTGTGAAGAGGAACTGACTGAACTGACTGGCGGCACTCATCGCGCTACCTTTATAGCCCTGATTATGGGCAGTATAAATACTGGCTGAGGTGTCGCTGCAAGCCTCCTTATTGTTGTTGTAGCGCGTGAGCGAACTTTCTAGAAATTGCATTGCGACTCGGCATCCTACATCAGACAAGGTCATGGACCTTGGGAACAAATCCCTTCAAATTTCAGTACTTTTGTTCGATTGATTGGTATTCGCATAACACACAACATATACAGCTACATTCTGAAGAACACAACAGATACTTCCACACACTCCGCAGTTACTCACTGTCAGGGGGAGGGGGGGGGGGGAGTCGCACAGACACCCCTTTCTAGGGGGGTCGTACCAACCCTCCGATGTTCTGCGACGTGATGCTTGACTCTGGTTGCGACTCAGGATAGAATCGCGGGGTCAGATGTGTCCGGGTCAGATGTGTGAGTCAGGTGTGCCCAGATAAGGTACGTCCGCGTAAGTTGTGTCCGGGTCAGGTGCGGGTAAGGTGTGTTCGGCTCATGTGTGCCCGGATCAGGTGTGCCCAGGTAAGGTAAGTCCGGGTAGTGTGTGCCCTGGTAGATTTTCTTTTCCGTCAAATGAGGTTTTAAGATGGGGCCTTATTTAGCCTGACACTTCGGCCGTTTCGTCTTCTGCACGGGCCGAGGATTCCGCTAACCGTTACTAGATGCAGTCACTAAAGTCACTAAGGCGAGTTGCTTACAAGGGAGGTCGTCAGGTCGTGGTGAGCTTTTTGGAAAGGGTTTGTTGCATGATGTTCATGCACATCCCTTCCCGCCCGCAGTGGACATTTAGCCCCAGAACCTTGGCGCCATGAATAACTGTCAAAATCGTGATCAGGGCCACTAATTAACCCTGTATACGAAGTTTCAGCGAGAAAGTTTTTTCGAACTTTCCTGGTGCCAATGGACCTGACCGTATGGGTGGCAGTGGCACGGAACCTTCACACTCTGTAACCGTGAAGGTTTCTGATAGAACGAGCCGCCAGAAATTTTGCATTTTCGCACTCTCAACTTCAGTAAATCTTCAGAAAACACCGTGTTAGCTTCAGAGTCACTAAACGAGCATCCTGAATCTTTCTCCACTTTTACCGTCTAGGCTTTCAACAAAGAACTCGTTACCTCCTGCCCGGAAGAAGGGATCTTGCCTTTTTTTGTCTCAAAAGTGTAAATGGCGTGCATTATATGCGTGTCGCTTCTTTTTTTTGAACCAGTCGGCTCGCCGGCTAACGCCGGCGCGCCTCCTTCTGATACGGCCCGGCTGCGCCGGGCGAGCGCGGCTTCGCCGCGCGTATTTTCTTTCACATATTTCTAGACTCAACTGATATCCGCCTTTTGTTCTGTACTCCACTTTTTTCCGGTTTCTGATCTTGAGCTGCTTTACAGGAGTCTTTCGTCTAGACTCCGCACAATCTTGGCGCAGGCCGCCCACAATGTTTTGTGCCCACACCTTCACCGACGGACCCTCTGCTTGACTTCATCCACTTTTTTCCAGGGATTCTCGGAGTGTGTCTAGAACGAGCTACAAAACGTTAAATGAATACCGTGCGGCATTTAGGGCAAGCTCGGCCCTCTGTGGGCGTGTCTCAACACACTTTAAGCGTGCCCTATATTCGCCGGATATTTACATTCTACACTGAGTTTTTTGCGACTTCCAAACACTCTCGCGAACCGGGTTACTGAATTTTGCGAGAAGCACCGCCCCCTTGAGTACGCCCCGCCCATTTAGGGTGTACCTGCCACAGTTAGTCTGGCGACTCCTTACTAACCTTAGTCCCTTTTTTCCCCATCTTTAAGCTGCTCCGGAAGAGAATTATGAATATTTTTCTACGGAACCCCAAACTTTCGGTGAGTGCCCCGCCCACAGTGGGCGGAGCACTCATCGAAAGTTGCCATAGGTCAAGTGTCCTTTCATTTCTTGTCCCATGCCCTACCTATCCCCATCTTGACTGGACTCTCTCAATCGATTCTTCAGGCTTCGACCGATTCCCGGACAGACAAACTTACAAACAAACAACAACCAACACAACAAGGCGAATCCAGATACAGATAGTATGGGGTGATTTGTACGTTGTTAATTATGCAGTTTAGGTACCAGCAAATGAAAAGCCCCCATAACGCATGCTGATAACCTGCATAGCAGCAGCTGGAACATGGTCGAAGTCATCATGATCCAAAAGATCGGAAAGATTTTCTCGGCGTAACTCTGTACGTAGGGGTAGGGGATGGTACTGATCACCGTTCTGACACTTATTTTGGCGCGGAGGCCATTTTAAGCGAACTAAATGGGCCTCGCGAGCAAACCTGACAATGAATCGTGTTTGTAGTTCGAGAAGCCTTCACAAATGGCGGCATTCACTCTTATTCAAAAATGAGTGTGTAATACGTGATCAAGGCACGATTACGGGCCGAACCAGAGTTCCAGGAGAGTTTTACGATAGTTTTCCCGAGCGTAATGAGCTTGAGTAAAGCCCTTCGTGAACCATTACCGGCAATAAAATGTGGCTCCTAAATGCGTATACCGTCCGGCCTAATACACATCCATCAGGACACACAGGAAGCCATATGGCTGAAGAATTTCTGAAAATGGCAAATTATCTTTACGAGGATCGAGGTCTACACTCGAAGCTGAAGTCCTTTGCGTACCCATCCAACCATGACCGACTGTATCGGGGGAGATTGGAGGGCTATGAAGAGAACATGCGGAAGAGACCAGAAAAGTCCAATGTAGCTCGACCACATGTCAAGTAGTATTTGATGTTACAGCGCATATTTTGCGTTGTTTTCAGACTCGGAAGGACACCATATGCTCTCAATATCAACGCTACAGTTAGAGAACGGAGGTGAATAAGCTGGTTTGAATCGCCCTTTCTTGTCGAATTTTTTCACTCCTTTTTTGGCATCCCCAATAACGTTTAGCAAAAAGAAGCCCATCTGTGTGGTCCATACATGGACCCCTACATCATGCAACAAATCGTTTTTAAAAAGATCCTCACGACCTGAACGTAAAACCCTTCAAAATTGGAGTGTGTAAACGTAGGGTGAGCGCTCCATCGCTGTGCAAAAGGGTGACTTTTGCGCAAGTTTTTAGCTTTTGACCTTCTCACTTTCTTCTTTTCCATATTTTATATACTATCTTTACTCTTACCACGCTTCCATCCAGCTGAGACAGTTGGGCAAGGTTCCATCAACATAAATCAAATTGTGTGACATGCGGTGGGGTGGTTTCCGCAGATCAGTCGCAAGTCTTAAATGTTTATATCAGATCAGACGCTTTTAGTGTTTTTCCCAGTATAACCTACAACAACGGCCGTTCGGAAAGTAAATCGAGGCTGCTGAGGCCTCAAAGCCAACATCTTGCGTATCCACTTGGAACTGTCTTGCTGCCTCGCTGGTCTCCTATCCACTCATTTTTTTGTTGCTCTTGTCTGGCTTGCACCGGCTAGTACTCATTTCTTTAAATCTCGTCCAGCGCCTCAAACCGACCCGAAGTTCTTTGTGGGAGGCCGCTTTACTTTCGTACCCTCACGCTTAATCGCACGTATCTTTACCTATTCATATAGTGTTCATTTTCCACGATCTGGCGTTGGTCTGTTAACGTGTCTGTCAGGCAGGTTTCTCGCCATTCGTTTAGTCAGTGTCGCCCGCTGCCAACTGTAGGTTTACGCGCCTCCCTCAGAATCCTGCTCTCACACATTGGTAGGAGCTGCTCCCATACTGTCAACCATATATTTCCTAGAGCAAATGCAAACCTCCTTACTAATCTAGAGACACTTTTAACTAGAAACGAGACTGTTCACTGGCAGCGGGGATAATGGCTGAAATGCACGTCGGCAGCAAGCACTTTTTTACACTCGGGCCTTGGGTCTCTTTAAAACGCTGTCGAGGATAGATCTACACTTCATGAAGGGACACTCGGATGAGGGGACGTGTCAGGGAGTATTGGTGTGCCGCGGCGCCAAACCTGTTCTCTTGCCAGTTTGTTGAAGCGGGCAAGCGACAACAAGCGGTGGAAAATGAGTGATAAAATACGATATGATATAGTCTTGTCACTTGCTCACTTCATCTGGTATTGAACGTGTCTGGCACCGCGCCACACTCATCCCTACTAAGTCCCTTCGCCCGTAGCGGAATAAACGATAAGAGCCAGCACAATAAAAAACTTAGTAAATGTATATGCTCTTGCAAAATTCGTTACCACATTATTGCGCGCACTATACAGTAGAGGCTTACACAAACAAGTGGCAGGAACTTCCAGGGACATCGAATTTAGCGGAGAACACATTGATTACTAGTTTTGTATTTTCTTCAAAGTGAACTATTTCAGAAAGCTGCTTTGGCTTGCTGTGGGCATCAGGTGACTCTTAACGCGAGTCCACAGGTCCAATTGCTGGAAGGGGGAAAACTGTGAATTTCTTACCAGTTGAGGGTCACTGTCTGGCATTAGGTATGTCGGCAAATTCTCAGCATTCTGAGCTGTTTTCACTTTAACGATCATAACTTTCTTCATAATCATCGAATTTGATGAAATAAGCACCGTTCGAATCAGCACACTTTTGCCAATGTGACACTGGTCAACTAATTCCATCAAGAGAGAAACTGCGGTGGTGGAGAAGCACGAAATACCAGAAGGCTTTTCTGCTGTCCTGATTGAATGAAGTATTTTTCAGCAAGAAGTTCTGAAATGTTTGAAAAGATGATAGTCAAGTGGTGAAAGGTCTGGAGAATATGGCGGTGAGGTAGAACTTCAACCCCCAATTCGTTCAATTTATGGATAGTGATTTGTGAAACGTGGGCGGGCGTTGTCATGCAAAAGAATCGGACCCTTTCTGTTGACAAGTGCTGGCTGCAGCTGACGCAATTTTCGGTACATTTCGTCGATTTCTTCACAGTAGGACTCTGCTGCGATGGTTTGGCCTGGTAAAAAATTATATGACCACACCAGCTGATGACCACCACACTGTGACCATATCTTTTTTTGTGAGGTTCGACTGTGAAATTACACCGGGTTTCGTTCGTGCATTCAACCACTGTCCGGAACGATATGCTGTATTTAGCTACATGATCCTTTTCACACAGGTGAAATTCGGCTCAAAGCGGGGTGTTTCTGGTTGTGCAAATACGTGCAAGAAACCTCGAGACGCTGCACAAAAAATTTCTGCTCGGTCACTCCGAACTGGAGGGCACACCCTTGGCGAGTTTTCTTCACCTTTCCAATTGCTTTTTAAGGCCAATCCGCCAACAGTGGAATTTGCCATACGCTAGCGTTCTGCAATCTTCGCGATTGTTTGGGATGGGTCAGCTCCACAAACGCCTTCAAATCCTCGTCAGGTATTGCTTTAGGTCGACCGCTACGAGGTTCATCTTCAAGGCTGAAATCTCCAGAACGAAATTTGTCGAACCATTGTCACGGTGCTTTCTCCAACACTATTGGGCCCCCACACCTGGTTAATTTGTCGAGCTGTCTCGACTGCGGATTGACCCAATTTGTAGTTGAAGAAAAATATCGTCCGAAGTTGCTCTTTTGACATGCTTCAAAAAGTCTTGGGAAAAGGGGGTTTATCAAGCAATGGTGAAACGGCAATTATACCATCAGATAGCGCAAAAAATTCTCTTCAGGATGTACTACTGAGACGCAAGGGAGAATGAGTTTAATCAGCATGAATGTACAAAAAATAGTAACACAAAACGCTGAGAACTTTCCGACAACCTAATATTTCGCAGTGTCACAAGAGTTTACAGGCCTCGCCAAAATGAGGCCTGTCAATTTACATGAACTAATATAAAAAACTAGAGAAAATGCTTGATCCCCCTCTTTAGACGAACAGCGTCCAAAAAGTGTATATGAATCAAAACGCAACACATTGACTTCTCACACAGCCTATTAACAAAAGTGCAACAAAAGAAAACTTCTTTATCATCCCGTACTGTACAGAATGTAGCTGTTCGACCGTACGTGATCTCTTGAAACAACCATATACATGAAGAAGCGCAATGAAGAAAAGAGGTACCCATTTTGAGTTGCAAGAAATTCTACAGAGAAACAACCGAAGTAGAGAGTGCTACCCGACTTGCTTCATGAGGACATGTCAGTGTAGCATAAACATGAGAGAAAAAGAGGGAGTTAAATGGAAAGAGAAAAAGGTAGTAGAAAGAGGCTGTGAGTGTCGCTCATCTTCTTTTCTGATTTCGATTTCCCTGGTAGCGCACTCTTCGAACTGCTAAATACGACCAATTTTTCATCGAAAATAAAAGTAACACAACCAAAAAAAATTTCAACCTCGAAATCAGCCAGCTGCTATTCATTGTGATTCTTTCAGAAGATTCTCCAGGTACTGATTCAGATCAACGGATCTTCCGCTAATCTCAATAAAGGAGATGTATCCACAGTCAAATATCGACAGCATTAGTGGAATGTCATCGGCAAAGCGATGCGCGTACGCACAACTCAAGGCGCCTCGTCGAGAACTACAAAGGAACAATACAGTAAAATGATGTACAACAGGACGATTTTGAAGGCAAACTACACGCCCACCCCTAGGATGATTCTCCACGTGCGCGGTGAAAGGGACTGCAGGTACAGTAGCGTGCCACTTTCTCCGCTCAAAGGCACTTGCAAAGGGGCTGGATGGTGGTGATACTTGCGTGTCGTTTCCACGCTCTCTCAGCGCTATCTTTGAAGTACAGCGCTTGCGTCGATGCCAAACACACAGCTAGAGATGGAGAACAACCAAAAGTGAGAGGGCGCAGACAAGTAGCACGCTCAGCTACGGTTGGTCGGTCGTGTGGCAGCGGGGGTGAAGTCGGGACATGGCACTCGAGCGTAACTACCCCAGCTCCGCTCTCGTGCACATTTGAAGGCAGGAAGTAGCACGCCACAGCAGCTGCAGACCCATTCGTCTCGCACATGGCATCAGGATCAATGGAGGAGAGTGTACAATTTGTACTCAAAAGTCACCAGAAATGGAAGCGCTGAGCTAATGGTAAACAGCCAAACCTTATTCTTTTGCAGGCGGTAAAAAGGATAATTTATATAGCGATGTTGCACCTCTTATAATGCTAATGTGAAAACATGAAGAGGCGTCAAGAAGTCTCCTGGGTTGAGGAAGACTATAGATCCAGAAATGAACCCAAAAAAGTCATGACGTCTCTTCATTTGTTCACATTTAGAGGCACTTTCCGCGATAAAATAAGGCTATGACCTCTCAAGTGTGTCAGACGATCTGGAAGGGCGATTCTGGAGGCTGTGCTACCTTCAAAAAGTGAAAATTGGCAAGAACTTCGTTGGAAGGCTGACCATTTAGGCCCATGGGCACCCCTTAGGCCCATGCCGACCCCCACTGGCTGCTAGCTACTAGCTAGTAGCCACTATGCTATCTCTCTCCATTCCGAATGGTGAGAGTGAGGTGATAGATAAAAGAGCTGATATCTTTCATGATAACGACGAGTGGAAATTCGTACAAACATGCGTTTTCTTCATTGCATGCACGTACAAGTTGAGTTCAGCATGAAGTCCCATTAAGGGCATCTCGGGCAGTTTTCTCAGCTGTTGGAATGGAATCGCGGGGCGGTGTCCGTCCAGCTGATGCTGGTTGAACGTTGGGCTCAAAACCCCAAGTTCCCGAACAGTCCCACGTATTCCGCGGTTTCGTGAACAGCCGTGGGTGCTATATAACTGTCACTGGGTAGTTTCAATTACATAACAGATCACTCTTCGTAAGCTAACCTTTTATCAAACAATATGTACAAATTCCTGGATGGCGAAGCCAACCAGAGCACAAAAATGAGCCAGAATCTACGCCACTAGATTCAGACACTCAACCAAGCAAAGGAAAGGGTATTACCCACAAATCCTGCCATCTAGGATGTTGGACAACTCTTTACACCGAAGACGTCCAACCATCCTCTACCTTTTGTCAAACCAAAAGGGAACGACCATTGCGCTGAACCACGCCTAGGCCAACGTGCATCTGTAGCCGTATCGAACGCACTACTGCACCACTGCTTTCCACAGAGGGAAAGGTCCGCTCTCCAACGAGTGAAGAGAATGAAGTTCGCATCGTCGCGACACTTCCCTTGAGCCAGGGGGAGCCCTCTACCACGTAGAGTCCATCACCAAGTCGTTCGCGACGACGTTGGGAAACTCCCCTCCCGATTCCGGGAGAGACCGATCTGCTCACCTTCCGTGAGCTCGGCAAAACTCCAGACTGACTGATCAGCTCGATCAGCCAACGGATCGACAGTAGATGGGGGCGTGGCCACAGTGTATGGTCTCGTGAGAGAACCACAAGTACCTAAGGATACACCTAGGGATATCACCAGATGCATCCATTTTACGACCTGTCCTTAGGTACTTACATCATTGCCACGGCCCCATCTCAATCCGAGATGTTACACATAAGTTATCCGAACTTAAAAGATTGGAAACTGAGTTCCAATTACCCATATACAACACAGCTTCTTTTCCACAAATCGGTTATATAGCCCATGTCTTTCGTAATGGATCCGCTACCCGCAGTCTGCGGCCGCGGGTTTGCCTTCATGTATTTCATATTGCTACCAGTCGGATCGCCCGGCTAACGCCGAGCTCTCCTCCTTCTCTTTAGATGGCTTGGTGGGCGCACTTCATGATGGCAACAAAATTTTTTTCATCCACTTAGCTGCTCATAATGCGTTATGGTCGAATCGTAATAGATGGATCAACCCACGGGCGAGCCCACATCCAGCTGCCACGCGAGCAGCTTGTGCGATGGCCCGGAATGTACGAAATAACTGTCTTAGATAGGGTGGGGATTATCAAGTCAAAACAACATCTTACCTTAGTTTGCTACTCTATTATGGATTAGCTCACAGTTTTGTTAGCGGTTGTATCCTACTCTCCTGCTATTATTCTACCCAAGCGTGCACTACGCCCCCCCCCTAGAAAGTAGAGGGGAGGGGCCCCTCACCGTACCCCCTCCCCTCTGCTTCCTTCACTTGCACATGCTCAGGTCGGGCTGAGCACGTGCAGGGGAAGGAAGCTGAGGGGGGGGCGCGGCTCCCCCCCTCGTCACCCACCCTGCACACCCCAGAGTCATGTCAGCTGCCCACGACAGTAAGCCGTCAATGCGCTCGGAACTGTACCGAATGGTGATCTATACTAGCTGTTAATCACAATCAAAGACATTGGTTGATACACCTTGACAACTCGGTTTCCAGAATTTGCTTAGCCGGTCGTTCCTTCCTCTCACTAATTCCAAACCCAGAGGAAGCATGTGACGGACAAACAGACCATACTTACGATTCATACATACATACATACATGACAACATACCAACAGACCGAGCACCACACAAAGTTCTGCCTTTATTAAAAATGTAAGGAATTCATCCCACAACTACCAGCGTATAGCGCCGCGGCACTTATTTAGGCAAGCGCCCTTTTGTATCTAATCGCAACTTCAATGGGCACCGTATTCTCTCCAGATATATGCCACTTTCGACGCACAAGGTGTAGACGTACACTCTACGCGGTGACTGACGAGGAACACCCTTAACGGCTGCCGACATAACTGCAATCTCCACGTGCCGGTGCTGCTCACAGCCGGCTTCTAGTTCAGTGCCCTTCTGCCCCTTATGGAAAAAGCTGCCTGCAAATCCTAGCATTTTTGACTGATCACAAAAAAGCTGTCGAATATGCCCTTTCTGACTACGCGACACTCCTGTTTCAAGTCAAAGTATACTCTTACCTCCGTGGAACCTGGTCCGCAGCTGCACCAACCTACCACCCAGGTTACGACTCCACACTCTGCCAGCACTACCGCACAGCCGCATGCTCTAGGCATAACCAGGAGCGCCACTTGACTATACGGTCTGAGTTCTGGTTGCGCTCCACCGCTGAGCGCGTGTTAGCTGCGGGACCTCGGTGTTAATACAAGTGCTGCACCTTGAGGATAGCGCAGGAGGAGTATGGAGATGGCAGTTGTGTACCACTGCCCACCACGGTTCTCGTGCTTTCTGAGCGGACAAAATGGCACACTACTGCAGCTGTGGATCCGTTTGCTCAAGACATGGCAAGAAGCGTTCAGTTTGCCTTCAGTCACTTGGAAGAATAATAGGAAGTGGGCATACAAAAAAGTATATTCTCTCACGGAGCAAGGAGCGCTCTAGCAAACAGTGTGGAACTCCCTCCACACCATTTGCTAGACAAGTGAAACTCTCAGCTAAAAAAACACCGTTACTTATGGTTCAACACAGTGGTATCCGATTCTTTTGGACAGGCACCCACTACTGGACCATGACATCAAAATGTTTCAGTAAAAACCTAAAACCTCTTTCATAAAATTTGTCCAGAACTCTGGTCATGAAATTGAGAGCTGAGTACTCTCCTGGATAAGATCCATATCTCGTCTTTGGAGGAGTGTACACCAGGACTTGGGTCGTGTGCGCGGCAACAGGACAATTATTGGTCCAGGCAAAGACGTAGGTAGACAGCATGTCCATAAATAGTGCGGACGGCACTCCTTAATGTCAATGCACCTACCAGCCCTCTCTGCCCAGTACTGTCGCCAAGTTTGTTATTTCTCGCCTACTTTCTCCTTCGGAACTCCTAGACCTCTGTGTTGTTCTCGTTATCCTATAATATGTTCACAATACCCCGAGAGAAGCAGGATTTTTCGCTTTTTTCAATGTTAAAATAGGTGAAACGGCCTTAATACTCGAAATAACCCCTTCTCTCAAGACTCTAAAAACCCTAAAAAGCAGAAAAATCTGAATTTGGGGGCACGATAGCCGAGTACTGGCTGATTGGATAAAGAAGAAATGCGAGGCATTTGATCTTACTTTCTTGGAAGGAAGAGAAAGGAATTTCTTGAAAGTCTTATGCAGAAAGATGGAGTCTGAACGGCTTACTTAGGTCTATAAATAGGTAAAAACAAGTAGAAGTGGAAATATAACTAACTCGAAGCAAATGACTCGGAATGCAGGTGGTGGCGTGAAACTATGCGCGAATCGATCCGAGAGAAACACTTCAAAATCGTATTCACTATGGACTTCCCTGAAGCAGCTTTGTTGTTCGTAAACAGAATGTTCGAAAGAGCAACTCACTGTGCACGCGCTTGACGACGACGACTGGCATTTTTTCTCGCAGATTTGATAGAAGAGCGCCTTCTGCGGGCATATTCTTCCCATGACGACACTGAGCTTGCAATGTGTTCAAAATCTGGCCAATACGCAGGACGGATGGGTCTTCGGTAGTTCCGCGCGAGCTGTAAAAAAGGTCACTATGTACAGGTTATTGAGGGTTTCTTTTTCATTCAAAGATGCGTGTGGAAATCCCACAGATCAACCAGTTTATGCTCACAGCAAGCATAACTCTCTCAGCTCATGGTCTGTCAAAACGAAACATCTATCACCTTCCATCATGTCTTACTATTACTAAGAAACGAAGTATCGTGGGTAGTAGGTACTCAATCATGAACCAGTAGCTCTAAGTGACCGACTGAGTGAGTGAGTAACTCCCCAAGTAGAGAAAAAATGAAAAAAATCATCACCCTACGACGCTCCAGGCAACACTATTGTTGAGTCGTTGGAGGTTGATGGCAGCAGAGTAGGCAGAGAATATTTATTAGAAATAGAACACATAACTAACAGAAAACGGTGGGTTGAGTTTATATAGTAACTTGAGATCATTAATTAGGTGCGAATACTAGTACTTACTACGGTAGGTCTCGATCAAAAGTACTGGTCATGGTGGGTCGGTAGACCAATGCTATATCTAACACCTCCCCTTTTTTAAACA
>MU914007.1:5694-23905 GCA_036418165.1 Cooperia oncophora | reverse complement strand
ATCCATATTCCGCCCGTACTGCCGCAGAGCGGCTCAATGTCCTGATCACAGCCAAACGCGTTACTTGTCTGGTGTCTGTATACCCTCTTTGTTCCCTATCACTGAGTACAGTTTCATTGCGGGACCTTGGTATCGACGTAAATGCTGCAGCTCGAGGATATCGCGCGAGACGGCACTCGGGTACCTCTACCAAAACCAGCCCTCCCGTGAACGCTAGGAACAAGAAACATAGCACGCTACTGCAACTGCGGACCCGCTGATAGCACAGTGCTTGGACCCTCCTCGGAGGTGATTGTACAACTCGTCTTCAAGAGTTTTTGTCTCGTTTTGTTTATTTAGTTCTTGGATTCGTCCACTCCTTTCAGGGGCCTTTGGTTACCAATTACGACATATGCTTCTGCTAACAACACTCCTTGTAGCTATCTATACAAGCATGTGCCACCTCGGCGTTATTCTCACAGGTGGAGTTGGAAGAAACGGGTCGACAGGTGGGCTGACGTCGCGTCTCTTTTTCAAGCTGATATGAACTATTTTCACTGCACTTCTTTTTCTCATCTATTTAGTTCCAGTTGCTGGTACTTCCGTTCTTTTCCCTGTCTGCCCACTTTTGGCGTCTATTATTCCATTCTGCATGATATACAGCAAATCGCGAAGTGCTGTTTTCGACGAAAATATCACCATATTTGTGCTATGCTTCGGTGCAGTAGCTGCCAAGGTGATTCGCAGTTTCATTTTGTGTACTGACGTGGACTTCGTGGAACAAATTTCTCAATCTGCTAAGGCAACAAACCGGTTGATAGTGGGACATATGAGTCGAAGTGAACTCGTTTTATGGGACTGGATTTATATGGGACCAATAGCGCTTATGCTCAATCAGTGAGTTGACAAGTTTTTACGAAATTCGGTAATGTTAAAATGTCACAGTTCCGCCTCTTGTTATTTCCTTTGAAGGCACGCTCCGTGTTCATTTGATGTTCAGGCGCCTTCTTTGGAGTCCGCGCTGCAAGGGTGGAGGATGTACTAATTCCGCTGCTCAAAATTACATTAGGAAGCGCGTCCGCCCACTAAGGTTGCGTTTATACTTTGCGGCAGCGTAGCGCTTCCAGCGTACGCCAGCGGCAGTGTCGGGGAAAGGATAGATATCGATCTAGCGTTCCCAGCGTCAGCGTACGCTAGCGCACGCTAGCGTAATGCTAGCGTAGCGAGGGCACGGGAAGCATAGCTATCGATCTAGTATTTTTTACCTCTCGCTACCTCTTCTATCCCTCTAACCCCGCGCCAACGGAAAGGCTTCGTGAAACGCTGGAAGCGCTACGCTACGCTGCTGCAAAGTATAAACGCAGCCTAACCGCGAGTACGCCCAAATTTCATTTCAAACTGCTACCTGATGATGCGGTTCTACCACTCTCCATGTCGAATGGTGATGAGGAGAAAGATCTGGCACCAACAAGTGAGAACTCGTCCGACCACGCCCATTGTTCCTCTTATGCAGATACAAGCGCGATTCAACATGGGGTTCTTATTGGGGTGCCTTCGGCAGTTATTTTTTTCCTGCTTTCTTCTTCACTGCTGGCTCACTAACCGTCTTGTCATTGAAATTTAAGCCGAACAACTCATTTTTGAACACGTGGTGCCTTTGAACCTAAGAAGTATGACAGTTTCGTTTTCGAAATAGCCTTCTGTGCATTTTCGCACTTTTGACTCCTTCCCGCAGGCCTCAAAATTCTCATCTCCTTAATCACAGTCATTTTTCTTCGTATCGTCCTACTCTGAAAAATGTATAACGCTAGGAAGTAACAAGTATCGTGAAAATTAACATTCTTCTTGCTAGTTCACGAGTGCTTCTCCTCCGCCACCCCACTTGCCGCAGTGTGCTCAGGAACTGTTCTGCAACACAGACCAGTGGTCCTTTGCAAAAGCATTGGTCAACTTACTGTTAGTTAACACATTCGAGGCGAAGGCCATTTCGCCCAGAACTCACGTTCTTCGTTGTTTTTGGCATATTTTTACAATTTTTTCTTCGTATTGATGTGTTAATTGTGTAAATGTATGCTAGTAGAATATAATCAGTCGCAAAAAGAACAAAAAAATATGCGCGTGTTTTCGCAATACTGTACGAATGACCGAAAACAGGGGTTTCCGCGTGTACTCCCGGGAGTACACGCCGCCTCGAACGTGTTAATCAAGTTACTTCAGTAATATGTTTTCAGGTACTATGACTTCTGGATCTGCGAAAAGAAATTGTTGATATGGGTCACGTGCTATACTCTCGCTTCACTGTTTATATATTGTGCCATCATTACACGGCAGATTTGCTACCATATGAAGATAGATTGCTTCAAAGTGCCGGTCAAACAGAGTTAGGCAGAAATAGTTGTTGTTAGAGTGAGCCTGCGTTGTTCCCTTTTAGGTCTAGGTTCATCGAATTGTACGTAGATTGTATAGATAGCAGTGATTGTTCATTTGATTTCATCTTTCAACTCCATTTGTCCAATGGCAATTGATGAGTTCTATTGTTGTTCTTTCATCATAGATATTCACAATGTAGATATATTGAGTGATCAGAAGACGTTCCAAACGGTCATTAGTGATCGGCCATCTTAAAGCTCCTGAAGCATTAAAAGAATTTTTATGCGTGTTTCCTCATGTTAAGGACATAAAAAGTGAAAACTGCTTATGAAGTATAGGACATTTCCGTTTTGTCAAAGTAAAAGCTAAGAAAGTCCAAATTAAATTTTTATTGTGCTCTTCCTGTTTGCATCAATTTATTTGTCTTTATCACATGTGTATGGCGCTTTAGTGATGTTGCAATGTACGGTTAAATGCTTATACAGCATTCTTTAAATCGTTGTGTTTTGTTTATTTGAAGCGGTTCTGTCCGTCATTACCATCATTAATTCGTTTTATGGTCTGAGATTGACCGTGGTTATTCCTCTGGAAAGAGCGCATGTTTCATTCAAAGGAACTTTTTCTTCGTAGGTTCACGACTGTTGGTTCGACTGGTCAATCTTCATTGTACTCATATTTTTTGGGCGACCATGTCGAACTTGGAGAAGATTCAGAAGCGCTGCGCTTTTGTTTTGCCGAAGAAAGGTCGGAACTGTCGCATGCTAACTCGAGAGGGACAGAAATATTGCGGAGAACATGCTAATTTTCAAGAAGATAATGAGGTTATTGATGTGTTTTTTTCACATTTTGCATTCATTCCTGCTCTCAACCAGTGGCTCCATCAAAGGCACGTCCCGGGTTCAAAAAAGTGGTGAGCTGCTCACATACTGGTGGACAAAATGGTTAAGTAACACAAAAATGGAGAAAAAAAAGGAGAGAAAACCCCTCCGAAATGCCCCATATAGAAATCCATGCGGGACTGGTACTGCATAATGCGAGGAAAGGGCGTGGTCGGACGAGTTCTCGGTTGTTGGTGCCACCTTCTTTCTACTTATCACCTCACTTTCATCATTCGAAATGGAGAGAGTAGCGGAGCAGCCACACCACCAAGTATCAAAAAAATGAAAGTCGGGTAAGCTGGGCAAGTAGTGCATCGGCCATGCTTGCGGACAGGACTACCATGTCCAGGGAAGGGCATCTACCCACCAAGTGAACCGGGCGTGTTTCAACAAGTGGCAATGAGTGATTGTATACTTACTGTACTATTACTGTCGCCGACCTTCCTTATCTTCCAAACTGCCACGTTGATACCTCGCGTTGATAATGAGCGGATATTGACAACATTGATCCTGCCCTTGAGAGAGCGGAAAACCCTGAATGCGACAATAGTTCTCGTGCAAGCAAAACTAATTTTATGTACTTATGTGATTTCTTCCTTGGACAGTTTCGTTTAAGTACATTGTGATATTGTAGGACCGTATACCATGTCCCAACGATCCCAAGCACACAGTTGGATCGTCGTGTACTTCAGCAGCATCTTCTGAGGTTGCACCATTGATTTCGAGTTTGTTTCCGTTTCTTTAATTTTTATCCAACCGTTTAATTTTCGTTGCTATTGTATAAAAACCTACTTACATCTTGTTCACTGTTTTCCTAATGATTGTTATGGACGATTCCTAATGTTATATAGGTTTTAATTTGAAAATGAGGAAGCCAGAGTCCCTTGAATATGAAACTCTTTTCCAAGTTTTCAATATGTTCTGTGTACGGAAAAAGAAGAAAAGCCCTTTTAATGCGTGCTTTGTGACGGGAGAATAGAAGAATGGGCCAATAGGAGAATCGACTAATCGGTTCAACTTCTCTGGAGAATAAGCGGTAAAGGAGTGAACGGCTACTGAATGATTTGGGTCGATGGCGATTCAGCGTTTCGGAAGGAACGCTTCTTCAAACTTTGAGTCGCCGACTTTCCTTGTCTTTTCCAAACTGCCACGTTGATACTGCACACTTTTACATTGACGAGCATTTTCATAGATCTAGCCGTCGTATTTCTTCCTATTTTCCATCATAAACTATGAACGCGGTTCTAAAGTGTTGCTGCGTTAATATGTTCTGTTAGGCCTATCACGCTCATTGCTAAGAGAGTGAGAAAGAGAAGAGAGGAGGAGAGAGAGCTGTGTTGGGCTGTGTGTCGAGGTGAGGTGAGTGAGGTGACGTGAGTGGGTGGAGTTGATAGTGACGTGAGGGTGAGAAGAAAAGGTGTTGCGCATGATGAGATCAGCTGTGTGAGCATGCCATTTTTTTTTCAAGACTACCCGCACCTAAAGATTAAACCTAGTTATTAATGGGGTATTCTCACCCCACAGTAGTCACATGAAGGAAGGTTATCGAGGAAGGCAGTGCATGAATATTTGAGTCACGATTTTTTTTTGAATTTTCATCTTGTCCAATGCGGAAGTGTAATCGTTCAAGGTGTAACTCCCGCATAGTAGAGGAGCAATGGATTGTGAAAGACGTGAATGCGATGGTAGGAGAAACGAAGTTCACTGCGAAAATTGACAGAAGGCCAAGCGAAGTAAGTATCTTTCCAAGGCCTCGTTCTCTAAGTTTCTTTTTTTTGCTCTGGAATAGCAAACGATAGTTTATTAGTCGAGCAGGAAATGTGCGATTCGATGAAGAGTCACGCTCTGTGTATGATAACTACCCAACTTTCAGATATTTGTCAGTAGTTTGTAGAGGTACGGACCTGCATGGTGTTCACGCTCACGGATTTCGCTCGTTATTTAGTTGGAAGAAAAAAAACAAGACAAGAAAAAAAAGAGAACAAGAAAAAAAACAGGAAAGCACTGACCATCCTATAGTTCCCATTCCCAACCTACCTTAAATGAGGACGTAATTATATTGATGGAGTTTGTAATGCTGGTCTCAACTACCAATGCAGCAATTGGTACCTGGCTCTCACAAGCAAGTTATGAGTGCTCAAAGTCGTCAGAATCGTCGATGGCTTTTGCTAGACGTCTCTAGGGGGGCTCCAGGTGTTTCGGCGTCATGAATGTAATTCTTGGGCTGAGAGCACGGAACTACCCTGCAGAACAAATTTTTCGCTAATCCAAAATGCCAGATTTGTTTATGTGCCACAGGCCACTTCTTTCCATGTTCTTATTCCAAGATGTTCCTCATTTCAGGAGGAGATCGCTCGTACCATAGAGAAGCTCCAACGTTGTTATAGCTCCATCTGCCACGAACTGGCAGTAGACCAGGCTCATTGTGTAGAAGTTGATGAACATCTTGAACAAGCTTGCAACCTTTCTGAGAGTAAGCGCAAGCATCTTATCCAGCAGAGTTCCATAATAGGTGGTTATTTTAGTCTTCCGTGGAAACTCCCTCATTATTGGATTACCAGCTCAGAGTTCTTTCAGGTCATCTGGAGCGCGTTGGTCTTCTAAGAAATGATTCCTCTGCTTGTATTTTGGAACTTGGTGCAGGTAAAGTGAGTAAGTAAACATTTTCAGTTTTTTAGCTTGAACTCTCATGAACTCAGCTGCCAGTGTTTATTGGGCTGACGAAATGTCAGAAGGCAAGAAGTGCTGGGAGAACCTCATTTTGTTAGGGACCCGCAGAATCTCGTCAAGATAACCTATTCATTCAGTAATTAGGTAACATGGTCAGACGTCCGGCGAGCAAACCCAGTCCTGTGATAACCATTTTGCATTTATCAGCTTATGAGATGGGTGTGAAGATGGCAATCCTATGATTGCGATGGGTTACTGGTGAAGAGTTCAGGAGTGAAGCCTTAGAAGTGAAGGTGAAGAACTGGGTTCAAAGTTGAAGGAATGTATGCTGAAATAGATAAATGTAGTCCTAAGTTCGAGACCCCTCTTTGAGCTGCATATTGTTCTCCTTATATGTTTCTCATTGTTAGCTATCGAATATCCATTGTTATAGGCGCATCTTGCTTACTGGATGATGAAGAGAGCTCCTCTGTCGAAGTTTCTTCTTGTTGACAGGAGCGGTGCTAGGAACAAATACGACAACAGAGCTCTCCAAGTAAATCAGTGAATCAATTAGCGACACTTGTTTGGAAAAGTTACCAGTACTTGTGTTGAATTCAGGAAAACCCTTCGTTGAATATAAAGCGGTTGCGGTGCTCCATTGAGCATCTTAATCTGGCGGAAGTGGAGATGCTGAAGGTGAGCTCTTTACATTCATTTGGTAATCTTCTACTTTGAGTGTTCCGTGATGGAAGTTCGACAAATCCCGGCATAACCAACGTGGTATTTCGGTTTGGAGTTGATATAAACCTTTCAGTGGACTAATTTTTCGGCGTTAATCGCCGTCTTTGGAGCCTACAGAGTTTTTTCTTACAGTAATGGATACTGTGTAAATTGCATCGAGGATTGCCTCCGACTTTGCGGACTCCAAAGAAAGCGATTTTCTTCGGAACGTTAGCATAATGAAGCATCTATATTAATATTATAAGGCTTACAACTCTCACTGAAATGCTATCTCCAAACTGCACAATTCTAGGATTTTTGAATCCTATTTAGAAGCTCATTTATCAGCCTAGCGTTACCGTATTTGAATTTAGACTTAAGTTGAAGTTTAGGATGTGTCAAATCTGTGCGCCGTCTGTAAGCACTTCTGTGGCACTGCGACTGACGCCGGCATTCGATGTCTGTCGAATGGTATGCGCAGTGGGCTCAGTCTTGACGGCTTCGTTTTGGTACCTTGTTGCCATCACAAATCTCGATACGTTGAGGTAAATAAGCGAAATGTGTTTTGGTAGAGATCCAGTGAACGTTATAAAAAGGCACCCATCTAATGAGTTACAAGCACAAAATTACGGAACATCCTACCATTGGTACTATTCTCTTCGTCAAGGAGACAACTTGGTTTGAGGAGCGATGAAAAAGTCGTAGCTGCTGGGTCTTCTAAGCTTTAGAGCCTCTGATCGCTAGTGTCGCAGAGATTTCTTGACAGTCCTTTGCAGGGAGGGGAAACCTCGAAGGGAAGCTAGATTTGATAGCTGTCTGTTAAACCTTTCAGAAAGTGAGTAGTTTAGGAGAAATCTCCGGGTGGGGAAGGGGAGACATTGCTGGGGCGCGACAGCAAAACCTAGCAGTCGAGTTCGCGTCTTTATTTGGGGGAATTAGTTTGCCCACTGCTATCTGAATATCTCTGATTTTAGTACTCCGGGCGAGAGTTCTTAGCTCTATGGAATATGGACAGCGAAGGTGATTTCGCTGCCTTACGTCATATTGCTACATGGGCTGTTTGTGGATTTGGCAAGGTGAATGCTGTCCGAGAATCTGGAGCAGATGTTTCCACCATCGATCAGCACACCCACGAATCCGTTGGCGAGGATGGTGCAATGGATCACAATGAACGCCAGCCTTTTATCAAATCGAGCTCCTTAGAGAACGGTACGGGCGATGCGGTGATGACCCCTTGGTATGTTCCTATGGTATTGCCTTTCTCGATAATGTTAGACGACACGAATTTTATGAAACAACTTGAGCGTTTTGAAAGGCCTCAAGTAGAAATCTAAGATTGTCACCGTTTATCACTTGAGCGTTTTGAAAGGCCTTCAGTAGAAATCTAAGATTGTCACCGTTTATCAAGCCAACATCTCGGCTTCCTCGCCTTCGTCAGAGCCTGAAAAAAAAACCAAAAGCAGATTGATTTGTTCCTCAAACGCCACAGCAATAGCTGAGAACCATTTTGAGATCCTAGTAAACCGTCTACTGGTAAAAGAAGAAGACAGGACAAGTTGCACCTGTTTTGACTCTTTCAGGCTGTGACGAAGGCGAAGAAGCTGAAGCATATGTCTAGTAAACTGTAATAATCTTGGGTGGTTCGAACAAACTACCCATCTGAATTCATAAGTGCTAACATTATGAAAAATTCAATCCTGAAAGAATAATTGGCTGGAATCACTTCTTCAATTGAACTCTAAGCGAGGCAGTCAACAAAAGTGAGCAAAAAAATATGTTAGAAAACTTCGTACCGGTACCGGCGTGATACATTGATAGGGCTTGGAGTACAGTACCTTCTTGCTTGTTTGGCTGTGTCGCGAGTTATGCGCATCAATAAGAGGTGTGCGGGGAGGCCCAAGTTAATATATTCTTGAGGTGTTTCTTCATAAGTAGGAGCAAGTCCTTCATCAGTGCTTCCACCTTCACGATAAGGCAAAGCCGTCCATTAACGACGAAGTCAATAAATCTGCAATCTTAGCATCAGCCTAAAGCTGTTTGGATTAGAGGGTCACTGTGACGGTCACTTTTGGCAGGTTCCTCGAGAATATCGCCTACTCTATGGTTTGTCTATTTTACCAGTCGGATCGCCCCGGCTTGACCGCGAGCTCTCCTCCTTCTTTTAAACTCGGCTTCGCCGAGCTGGCCGAGCTGGCCTGGCTTCGCCAGGCGCACATCATAACGGGATGGAATTTGTTAATTGTTTGAGCTGCTCATATTGCGCGCTAGTGGTAATGAATCAAAATAGATAGAGTAACCTAGCGAAATCTGCACCCCTCATATTTGCAAAAGGCGTGCTGGTTTTGGCCATAACGCCCATTCTATACGTAGATCTTAGAAATATATAGGAAGTACAGAATATCAATATGTTGCCCACGTCCCGTCCCGTGTTGCACAGTAGATGAACCTATTCCGTTTTTATTTGCATCACAATACCAACGATGGGTGATTAAGTTGTCATTAACATGTAATCCGCCTGCTAAGGTTGCATATTTGCATTCCCCTCCTAGTGGGATGAGTTCACTTTCTAGTGCTATCAGAGAAGTGATAGCTGGAGGAAAAGTTCGCCTACTGAGAGGGTTTTTTGGCAGTATAGTGGTCAGAGATGTCATGTCCCCTTATCTTTACTTATCAATTGATAAAATTGCTTGCCACCCGTCATCAGTGTTGCTATCACTAAAACTCCATAATTCCGTGGTGTAAAGGCTCCAGCATTTGATTGAACAATAACTGCAAAAATCTCTATCAGGCCCTATCAACCGTCATCCCTTCCTGTCATCCGCCTTCGCTGTCTCCACTTTCCTCTTGATATCATTTGCTGGAATCAACGCCCAACTGGTGCTGTGTCCCGCGTTATGAGTGTGTTGACCTTTCCACTCTAACTCCCCTTATCAGCAGCTAGCTGTTCTTGTCACCCACATAGTTTTGTGCCATAACCTATAACATGCCCCGGAACAAACCCCAGTGTTCCAGTCGGACCGCCCGGCTGTGCTTCCTTCCCTTGTGCATGCTCAGATCCAACTGAGCACGCGCAGGGGGAGGAAGCAAAGAGGGGGGGGCACTGGGCTTCCCCTCCCCTGCCACGCCAGCAGCTCGTGCAATGGCTCGGAGTGTACCGAATGGTTGTCTTATATAGGGGAAGCTGTTATCCTAATCAAAACATTGGATTGATACATCTGCAAAAATCGGTTTCCGGTTTGCTTAGCGGTCGTTCTTCCTTCCACTAATTCTAACCCGTGAAGCATTTTGCGGACGAATGGTTTATAGAATGAAAAGGATTTGAAATTGTTCTGTGGGTTGTTTTCTCATTCCTTGCTGTTGCTGCGTCTTCCACTCGAGCGTGCGCTACCCCCCCCCCCCCTTCACCGTATCCCCTCCCCTCTGCTTCCTCCACTTGCAATGCCTCACTGTTCCGCTGAGCCTTGCAGTGATGGTAAGCCAGATGGGAGGGGTCACTCGGTGCCCCCCCCCTTCGCCCCCCTCCCCTGCCCCCGCACGAGCACACGTCCAGCTGCCACGCCAGCAGCTCGTGCAATGGCTCGGAGTGTACCGAATGGTTGTCTTATATAGGGGAAGCTGTTATCCTAATCAAAACATTGGATTGATACATCTGCAAAAATCGGTTTCCGGTTTGCTTAGCGGTCGTTCTTCCTTCCACTAATTCTAACCCGTGAAGCATTTTGCGGACGAATGGTTTATAGAATGAAAAGGATTTGAAATTGTTCTGTGGGTTGTTTTCTCATTCCTTGCTGTTGCTGCGTCTTCCACTCGAGCGTGCGCTACCCCCCCCCCCCCTTCACCGTATCCCCTCCCCTCTGCTTCCTCCACTTGCACATGCTCATGTCCCGCTGAGCACGTGCAGGTGATGGAAGCAGAGGGGAGGGGTCACTCGGTGCCCCCCCCCTTCGCCCCCCTCCCCTGCCCCCGCACGAGCACACGTCCAGCTGCCACGGCAGCAGCTCGTGCAATGGCTCGGAGTGTACCGAATGGTTGTCTTATATAGTGGAGGATGCTATCAAAATCACATTGCATTGATACATCTGCACCAACCGATTTCCGGTTTGCCTAGCGGTCGTTTTTCCCTCCAGTAAATCGAACCCGTGAAACATTTTGCGGACGGACAGACATACATACTTACATACATACATACATACTTACATACTTACATACATACAAACCGACACACAAAGTTACTGGTTTATAAAATGAAGGGATGGGATTTGACCGCAAGCATTCCTTGGTTTCCCAACGTACTCGTTTTCAGCAGAATCTGTAAGATTGGGAGGAGTTCAAGGGAGTGGGCTTAGGTTATCTGTTTGACCGTTAGTTGGGCTGATATGATGCGCTTCATGTGTCTTTTTTGCTCAACCTCGTCTACCCCCTTGATTCATTCCATCTGCTGTGGTCGCTCACATTTGCAGCAATCTATTATCATTACGCACTTTCTTCTTGGAGCGATATTTTGCAGTTCGCTAGTTTTGCTTTGCGAATTCCAGTAAAATTAAACGTCTCACCTTTGTAAGACATGTGCACTCTTGGGTAAGCTCGTGCTATTGCATAGCTTCACGATAGTTTACTCAGTTTTCCTGTCAATCTTAAAGACTCATCGACAGTGAATCGCGCATTGAGAACCCAGCAAATGCACACCTAGCGATAGGCTTTATTTTTTTTTGTTACGCGATAGTTGTGTCACAGAGTGAAAGAGGGCATTCGATCATGAATAGTTATTTCGTCGGAATTTCCTATATTCAGGTCGACATTATGGAAGGAGGAGATGGGACGTCAAGCGAAAGTGATACTGGAGATGGGACGCGTTCGTCACCTAGCAGGGCTTGGATTTTCCACACAAGTTATCGAATATGTCCCGAAATCAGTATCACCTGAAAACTTACTCATACTAGGATTCAAATCCAGACATTTATAGTAAGCATTAAGGATCAGTGTGAGCCAGGATTTGTTAAACAATGATGTGATTTTTCGTTCTTTTTATGACTTGAAAAAGGGTTTCTTCTGTTGTTATTTAAATAATTTGTTTTGTTAGGGTAGTTACTGCCACTGTTTTTGTTTTGTTGGGATTTTTATTATTTGTGCTTCTAATAAAAGATTATCTCGCAAGGTTGTGCTATGAATTCTACTAAACGTTCCTCTTGCGTGAAATATACAACTTTCTATTTCTGTTTCATCAATACTTCGGCTACTTGTGGATATCATGTGGCGGTAAACTGCGTTATTTTCGGCGAGTTTAGTCACTAAAAAACGGAGTATTGTGCTGTTTCGGAGCCTCGTTAAAATCTGAATGTAAAAACAAACAAAAGCGCATCAAAACTTATTGCGAAAATTTCCAAAGATCTAAAAGAATCCAAATTTTTTGTAAAAATTTTCATTTTTATTTCTTCCTTCGGGTATTTCTGTGCTTAGAACCTTCCTCTGCTATCTGAAATACTGTAATGAGCTGCCTCCAATCGAATGTACCCTGCTGGTGCTTGCGAAAAATTTTCGGGTTCTCTTGGATGTTTGGAGTTTTTTTTTGCAGATTTTGGTGCTTCTTTTGTTTTGTTTTTACTCTAAAGAACGGTTCATGTTCACCTCCAATCTATCGCATTTTCGTGCGGTCCCTTAATCATTTGACATTTCGTTATAGGATGTCTTTCCTTCGATCACGGTTCCTTATAAACGCCATACGATATGCTTCAAGTTCGGCTCGAAGCCGTGTATTCCTTGATGTCAATATTGGAGATACACACGCAGGAAAGATAACAATAGAAGTGAATTAGATGCCATCAGGTTCTTATCTGTCTGAAACTTCAGAGGTATTCTTTCAGCTGTTCAATGACGTTGTACCAAAGACTGCAGAAAACTTCCGAGCGTTATGCACCGGAGAAAAAGGCAAGGGAAGAAGTGGAGTTCCACTTCATTTTAAGGGCTCAGCGTTTCATCGCATTATACCCGAGTTCATGATCCAGGTGAGCTCACGGAAATTTCGGAGAATGAGGAGGACGATTATAAGCGGTAATCATCACTATATAAATGTTTTAGGGCGGGGACTTTACTCTGGGAGACGGACGAGGGGGTGAATCTATATATGGTCATAAGTTCGAGGTTGGTGCTAGAGCCGCATTTTTTTAATTTAGTTACTCTAACTTGTTTCAGGATGAGAACTTTACACTAAAGCATAGTGGTCTCGGATGTGTTTCAATGGCAAACGCGGGTCCAAACACAAATGGCAGTCAATTCTTTATATGTACTGCCGACACTCCTTGGTACGTATTTGTTGAAGCATTGCGTGTAAAAGTGAAAAAGGGGCTAATTGAAGGAGCTTCATGAAGAACTTCAGCTTGAATAACCATTCAGACGTTTTATTCCTTGATGTAGGAATGTAAATACACTCTAGTTCGCAGCGGACGGTTGGGCGTGTCAGGCAGTATGAGTGTGTCACGCCGTCAAAGCCGTTCTCTGCCTTCTTGTTGAAGCGCGCATGCGACAAAAGTGGTAGAAAACGAGTAATACGAACACGATACGGTCATATCACTTCTCGCTTCAACAACTACGGGTTTGGTACTGTGCCGAACTCATCCCGCCAGGGCGGGCGGCGGTCCAACCGTTCGTCCAGGCGAACTTATACGTGTTGGAACAGGGGGGTCGGATGTTCTCAGCTCGCAGATAAGTATGTCCATCGGTGCCTGTGAGCATGCTCGAAGAGGTCTTCTTCCGCTGCTGTTATTTCCAGGATCAACGAAAGATTCCGTGAAGGAGGACCAGGGGAGGGGTGCCGGTCAGCGACTTCGAGCGTCCTTCGAAACTGCCTTCTTATTATGAGCACAACGTGGTGGTGTGCAAGAACTCGCTGGAAACCAAAGCTCGTTCTCAGTGACTGTGAAAACGTCAAAAGGGATAAAGAGAGAGCTAATGCTGCGCTTCATCGATCATGCAAAAGTCTTGAGGAAAGTGTCTTACATCCTGATTGACCTTCCTAGTAGGCCTCGTCACCTTTCTTCTCTTGAGAACCCTTCTGTACTCGATAAGCCGCTGATTTCAAGCGCTATAGCGCTACAGCTGATATCCTGTTTTTTATTTGTTGACCGCTCCAATGTGATTAATTGAAGTGCTACACCCCAAAGATTCAGGCGCATGTAATTAACTATCTATGCGTAATTGGCTTTCCTACATTAGTGCCAGGCAGAATTACTTACAAAAGGCAGCTTGCATGCGTCAGTACTGGATCCACTGGGCAGATATAATATCGATGATAATCTCTGAAAGAATGAAAGTTCAAGATTCAACTAGGTTAACGGTTCCAACCTTGCGCTGTGAAGGGCGCAATTTGTCGGTACCGTAGCCCCGTCTCTGGATAGATTGTGGGAGAGCGTTTTGGAAAGTTCTGAATGTACGAAAGTCAAGTCGTAAATCAGAGAGCCTGGTTTTACTTGATTGTGAGACAGCTAGCTTTTGTTTTTTTCTGGTAATGTCAGTGTACCACACACGGACTGTGCGTCGTAGTTTGGCTGACCTGGCAATATTATCACGCGCATGGTTCAATTATCACTCTGGTCAGCTTCCACCTTCCCACAAGCCTTCCATCCACTGAGTTCGACTAGTTGCTACCAAGTTTGTTCGGAAGGGTAAATATTCATCAGCTGAGCGCCCAGCAAGTATGATTGTACCAGTAGCGTCTGGAGAGCCACGGTTCTGAAAGAAAGCAGAATGCTTGTCGAATCCCAAAAACACATGACTGGTGATGAATTCGTCATCATTCACCTTATCAGTTGCTGTTCTCTCTATACTGTTGTGAAAGTGCTCGCTTTGCAGGCTGGATGGCAAACATGTCGTATTTGGTCAAGTAACTGATGGACTGAGTGTGGTGAAAAAGATTGAATCAATGGGATCACGAACTGGGAAGCCGAAGGAAAAGGTTACAATAGTGGATTGCGGAGAAGAGAAACTTGCAGAAGCTGAAGCAGCTTAGATGTTTCTGCGGGCGATTATCAACCTAGAATTGCCTTTTAGATTCTTGTAATATCCCCTGCTATGTATGATTTGTACTTGCTGTTTGTTTTATAGGTTCTCACCACCCCATTACTACAGCCGCTTATTTTGTGGAAAGATAACAAGTGAACAATAAAGCCCTAGATGTTTATGGTTACCTTTCTGGGGTTCGCCGCGCATTTGACTGCCATTCAGTACTGCGGAATCCTTTGAATGCGATAGGGCCCATAGAATGGCCTGTCCATGCCATATCCCGGAGGTGAGGGTATGACTACACTTAACATCACCGCAATCGCTGGGGTCGATCAGTCCGTTCTCAGCTGCTCGACGTTCCATCATTGGTGTTTCCTCTCCTAAAAACGGAATTCCGTCCCCCCCGACCGCTAGTCGGTAGCGGCATATGTGGAACGAACGCGAACTCGGAACCGCTGCTGCTCTACCGCCCCTGCGGACTAGTCCGCACCGATTAGACTGCGAAGCTGCTCCATTTGACAAGCCGAGTGCGTTTGGACTCTCAGCAAATTCGTCACCGTTGATGCCCCATTTCAAAATCTGCCTACAGTCTACGAAAATCCGCCTAAAAACCTGTATACACGGGTAGTTTAACACGGCCTTCTATGTACCCTGATTACGAATATGACATTCACTCTTGTCGCTGGCGCCAAGAGGACACTACGATTACCTCCTGGGCTCAGCCTTAGCAGAGCGCAGATAATCGTAGTGTCATCCATTAGCGCCAGCGCTAAAAATGAATGTCATATTCGTGATCAGGATGTTGAATTACCCCTATATACAAGTTTTTAGCGGATTTGGTGACTTAGGCAATTTAAAAATGAGCTCGGTGCCGAAATTTCTGGAGTCCAAACGGCATTAGCCTTTGAACAACAGCACAGGACGCTGACTTAATTGAGTATTTCCATATGGTTCAGTTGTCATCCTGTCTTGTGACAGACAAAAACGTTCTACCTACAATTGTCCTAAAAAGATCAATATCCAATCAGAACGGCAGTCACCGCCATCTTCAAATGAGCGCAACGAATGAAGCCACATCTTCGGGTTATGCAGTGCGCAAGAACATGGTTTTATTATCCCAGACGAGTCTGGTACCAATTTAGCGCCCTGGAGACCTAGAAAGCCCTGATAGGAGCCCATCCGTCATTTAATCTGGAGGACCGAACGAGTGATAAGCGCAGCCAGTCGAATATTTGGACAAATCGTCAGAATACGCGGCGGACGCAAAGGGCACGTCATCATTGTGATGATCACAACGGGGAGGTCGTATTTTACCGCGGGGAAGGGGGTCGTATTTGGTCTGAGAAATTTTTTGATGGTTGATTTCTCTTGTTTCAGGGAGGCATATAGGGGAGGGGGTCGTATTTTGGAGAGGGACTACCAAAGATGTATGCAGTTACTAATCCCGATAGTTGAAAATGATAGTTATATACTAGATCCTGGCGACCTTCCCGCTCCCCCCCCCTCCTCACGGAAAATTCTTCGGCAGTAGCGCAGCATGGAGGGGGGGGGTCTTAATTTCAGCAAATGATGACAACGCGATGGCGTGCCCTGCGAACGCCATATTTTGCCAGAGACCGAATGAAGCGTACACGGTGTGGACTGCTCGCCTCATTAGCGATGGGCCAACTCGCATTTGGATTTACGGCACTTGGAAGCATTCTTATAATTAGACGGTAGAGAGATCTCAGTATTAGGTTTGAGAGCTGTGGCTCAGATTATAAATGATTGAAGCACCTTTAAAATTCTCACCGCAAGACAGGACGCGAGTGAAAATATAAGTAAATTCATTTCCGCTCAATCGCTAGGGCGTGTCGGGGGAGGGGTGCTAGGTTTGGCGCAGCACCAGCCCGTTTTCCACCGATGGTCGCTTGCCCGCTCGAACAATTGGCCACTGGCGTAGCGAAAAACCTAATCGTCCTGACACACCTCTGCAGCAAACTTAGTGTAGGTAGTGTCTCCTCATGTCGGCTTTTTTGCCGCTTAAACACTTAGCACCCGTCCGTCCTATGTCAAATGCACTGGCACGGCAGTTGCCTACCGTGGAATCCCTGCCGAAAATAATTCTTCGATAAGTTGACGCGGCGCTGCTGAAGACGTTAGAAAAGGACCGCGGCGTCGAAAACAACCTTTTATCACTCTTTGACTTGAAGTTTGAAGAAAAAGAAGTTTACAAAGAATAGTAGCACGATGTTAGATCTAGTTTGAATTCACAAACCGCATCCTCTGTTCTGTCCGATAGTGAACGAGCACTACTGATGGAGCACCCCCCCCCACGCAATATTTTAGAGCTATATTTCGTTGAAGGGCAACAATCCTGTAGCTCCATGAATAAGGCCAAACCAGCCGAAATGATAATCTCAGCTTTCGGGTAATTGTGTCAACACCGGCCCACGTACATAGATATTTATTTCATTCACTCCATTTTGCATGAATACGGCATTGTGATATTCATATTCAACGGTAGATTACCGTAGGCGAGCGTCTGCAGTTGCACCATTTGTGGGCGACCGTACTGCGCGCATTCCATTCTCGTCTTGTCCCGTTGGCGGCGATTCTTGAACCAGTTTGAGATCTGAAGGTTGTTTCTTCATGAGATAAATTTCTTCTAGGAGAGAACCTAGTACCTGTACGATCTCCAAGTCTGTAGCTCTAGAGATTTCCTTCTTCTGATCCAGAGTAGGATACTGGTTTTGCTTGTAGAACTGTTTTAGGTACTGTAATGCTAACAGTTGAAATAGAAAGGGAACCAGTCTAACGACAACCCTTACCTTTCTGCTATTTTCCTTGAATGAGTAGATAGTTTCTTGTCCATCCCATATGCTTCGCGGTGGCGGATATTTTCGTCGGAGCCGATACTTCTCTACGGCACCCAGCTCCTTCCCGCGTTTGGTCTCATTCTGGAAAAATGGCAGGTACATTGGATAATCTTCGGAAATCGGGAAATTGATCACTCCAAGTTTCCGTCGCTCCTTACAAATTAGTCGTAACATAACAAATACATTCTCCATATTTCCGAAACAGTTTTGACAACGGAATTTTCTGTCGCCTTTGGACAGCAGTCACTACAGTCTCGTTCGCTGCGAATGATGGGGTGTGCTAGGGAGAGGGAAGTGGGTGGGGATGGCGCCAACCCGTTTCATATCTTTTTTTCATTCGACAAGCGATAGGACTGTATCATACCGTTCGTGTTGGTCGTTTCCCACCAAATATTGTCGCTTACCCGCTTCAACAACTGATGAGATCGCACTGGCGACGGGCAAACCTAGCCTCTCTGACACGCCCTATCATCCCAGCGAACAGGACTGTAACTATCACGATCGGATGCTCTCGTCCACCGCTTTCCGACACAGCTACCACAAAAACATTTTTCTTTGTAAATGCAATCTTTTGTAGATATTTATGGAGGTTTTCCGTATTTATGACAAGAGATGAAGGATAAGGCGGATGTGGTGCAGTGACAATTGGCGCGCTTAGCACACGCGCAGTCCTGGATCCAGGTCCGAGCCGACTCTCGTCCAGGCCAATCACGCCTTCTACTCTTCGGTGACACTTCACTGGTGCCAGATTCGCCTGTG
>MU914004.1:5846-24827 GCA_036418165.1 Cooperia oncophora | reverse complement strand
GGTACAGAAGTTCTGATAAAGTTGTTTACGGCCGGAAGTTTTCTGGTACCCACAAAATCCCGACCCTAAAGGGGTCTGCCATCAATTGTGGTTTGAGAAAGGGCAAGCATAAAAACATGGCAGAGAAAGCACATGTATTCTTCGAGTCACCCGAATAATCTCAAGTCTCAGGGGTTCCGAGCTATTTCAGTAAAGCTCAGATCCTATTCACGGTAACGTGACGTATGCAAATTTCAGCGCAATTCTGCTTAGAGCATCAGCCGGCATCACCATCTTTTTTTTTTCGAGAAAAAGTTTGTCGATGTTCGCTATGAACGCTACCCAAGAAAAAAGACACCGCAAGATACTTAAGCAATTGAAAAAAGGGGTTGCAGTCCAGTGAACTGGGAATAAATGCTTAGGCGCGATTTAGCACCATAACGCCAGGGAAAGGAAATGAAAAGGACGGAAGATGTACTTTCCGGACGGCATATATGAAAGAAATTGAGTAAAGTTCGTAAACAAGAAAGAAAATAGAGAATGAATATCTGAAAGCACTAATCTTTGGAAAAAAATACCAAACGTACCTTAGACTGCTGTACCATCTTCTCCAGCTTTCCTTCGTCCCTCAATATCTCAGAATATTCGGTCCGAACCATTCCAGGCCATACAGAGACCACTGCAACTCCATACGGTTTCAGCTCAATTGCCATGTCCGCAGACATTCGGTCCAGCTACAAATATGAACTCATATCAAGGCAGCAAAAACTAAATCATAATCATAACAAACAAGGATTGACGAGTGCAGTTCACGGAGGGCACTTTGCACTTTCGCTGCTTTGCTAGCTCCGGTTTGAAAGATTCACTCTGGTGAACACCTCTTGTGAAGCTGGAGAAAGCTCTTCGAACAATCATGGTAAAACCTGCCAACTCTTTTAAGCTCGTAAAATAGGTGAAGACAGCTGAGGTCCAATGAATTTCCTACTTGAAATCAAGTAGTCATAAGTAGTGTTTACGCAAAAGTTAGAAGACACAATTGTATATTGCAGTTTTACGAAAGTGGGAATGTAACCCCTTCGAAACGTCATTTGAAAAACCCTCTCATAAGCACACATCAAGGAACAATCAGTAGAAGTGAAAAAGGAAAACTAACCGCCGCTTTGCCGACACCATAAGGAACGTTGAACGTATACTGCAAGCCACCGGCAGAAGAAATGTTCACGATGAGACCAGATCTGAAAGTGTAGAGTGAGAGCAAATACAGTGGACAGTGTCATTCAAAAGTCAATAAGGAAACATTCCTTCAGCCATGGCTTTTTGTTCTGGCAATTTCTTTTTTCCCCTAGAACAGTCTGAAAGGATTACATGTCTGATTGCTACATGTCACTTAGCAAATATAACTCTTTTCTCAACATTTTTCTCTTTATACATGGTTCTTCTGTGGAAATCCCTGTTAAAAAGCACATCTTTGTTCTGCCACATAAGACAGATAAAGTCTAATAGAGTCTTCGCCGTTGATCAATCCCTTTGTGGGATGCGGCACGCATTCTACTTCCATTCAGAATCGTAGTGGCTTATTGAATGCGATGTGGCCCAATGACTTGCGGTGGCCAGCCGATGTACAAGTCAGTGTTTTATCCTCCCAGACGAATCTGGTACCAATTTACCGTCCCCGGAGGGAAGGCTTGGTTGGCCTGGGCGGGAGTCGACCCGGGATTTGAACCCAGGATCGCGCGAGTGGTAAGCGCCACTTGTCACTACACCACCTTAACCTCTAGACACAATTGATAATAATCTGGAAATTCGAACTTACTTCCTCTTTGCCATCATTCTCGCAGCATGCACACAGCAAATGTAGTTATTTCGCAGTCCAACATTGTTTACAGAGTCCCAGAGCAAAGGGTCGGCCTCGAAAAATGGAACGCAACCGGCTTCAGCCATGTTCTGGAGATTCCATATAAGGAACATCAAGGAGAAAAAACGCAAAGTAAAGCTGAAGATTTCATACATAAGAAATTGCGAAACCTTAGCTCCAGCATACGCAGCATTCACGAGCACGTTGAGTGTGCCATTGTTTTCCTGTTGAATTTGTTCAAACAACTTGGCGATCTCTGTGTGGTCAGTGTGGTCGCAATAGACGGGTACAGCCTTACCACCTCTGTTGCGAATGTCTAGAAAAGGTGAATTTCAAGATACAGTTTCCTTTAAAATCACGAAATTTGATGATGACCTACCTTCAGCAACTTGCTGCAATGTTGGCAAGTTTCGATATTGACTCTGAAGGCTCTTTTCCGGTTTTCTACCAGTAATATAAACTGTAGCACCACACTGTCCTAACTGAAGAGCGATTCCTCGGCCTGAAAACCAGGCAGAATGATTCCCTGTATACCAATACAGAGAATGGACTTTAATTTCAAAGGCAGTTGGCACGATAAATCCCTAAGACGAGTAGGATTAATACGCCTGGCAGGACGGAATTCCGCGACCCTGAGCAGGCGCTGCGTAGCGCCTTTCCCAAGGAAGGTACCCTTATAAGGGCCCTATCAAGCTACAACATACCGACCCGAACGCCCACCACGCCCGCCCGCCCACAAATGGACGACCGTACCTGATGCTCGTATTGCTTCATTTGCTAAGTAAAATATGAAGCGAAGGGATTGATATGAAGCGGCTGCGGTGCTGCATGGATATATGAGTACATACGTGCAGCCGTACCTACCGTAGCACTATTGGCAAGATGCCTATGGGAAACTCGTCCAAAATTGCTTTTTGAATAATTAAGAACGAAGGCTTATCGTGCCAACTGCCTTTAAGAAACCTCAGAAGCCCTTGGGATTCGAAAGTAATCCACGAGGGTTTTAAATAAAGTACGCAGGCATACATACCTACTAACCGAAAAACCCATCATTCCTCCCTCAGTCAGTCAGATACCTACGAAAAGAAAAGAGAACAGAGAAAAAACTAACCAATTCCTCTACTCGCTCCCGTTACCAAAGCGATTTGTCCTTCCAAGGCTCGAGCCATTTCTGATCGAGGTGCCTGCGTAAGTGGAGGTGAACGTAAAATACCACAGCGATAAGCGAAAGCAGCACGCGAAGCTACCTAGCCATGTATTTAGACGAAACACTGAATTCTGATCTACTGTGGACGTGTTGTGCTCAACAACATCGCGTCCGGTATAGGGTAGACTCTGCAGCTCAACAGAAACATACTATTCGACGTCATATATAGCTATTGTCACTGGTAGTGGGTAGTTAGGGCTGCTCGTTGAAAGTTTGTTTTTTGAATGATTCGCCTGGGAGTATAAGTACAGTCGTGTTCGCTACGCTCGCGGCGCCATTCTTTCGCACAGCTGCGGCTGCGTGCCATTGCGTACACTGCGGAGCTACAGTAACCTCACGCCTAGTTCCATTACTCCTTGGGACGTAGCATCTTAATGAATTTTGGTGATTCAAAGAGTGACATCTATGAATATTTTTTAGTCCTAGACTCTTCCTGTGCAGTAGCCTCATGGGCGTTTTCAAGGAAGGAAGCGGTATCATTAACCGAAAGATACCTCTATCGCGTAATTTACATACGCATAAAGGATCAAACGCCTTACGAAGTAAAAAATCAAAAGAAGCAAGTACAACTTGTAGACTAATTCTTCCAAACATGACAGTTGTCCCTCTACAGAGTTCCCTCTTGAAGAAAAAGTTACATAAAATGTAGTAAAGCATGCGGTGTTGAGTGAGCTTCATGGATATACAGTCGTCATCCTTGCACTTGATAGGGGCGTGTCGGCGAGAAGGAGCGTGCACACTGTTTGAAGCCTTCTCAGCCTTTTCGTTGAAACGCGTATGCGACAAAAAGTGATAGAAAACGAGTAACACGAAGGATATAATACAGTAATGTCACTTCCTGGTTCAACGATTGGTGCAGTACGGGTGCGGGCGACCGCGCCGCACGCAGCCGCACTGACATTGACTATCAAGTGCAAGGATGACGACTGATACATTCAGTACTCCCAACCCAAGGATTGCTCCCACGGTTTCTCCACGTTCCATATTGTTTGGGGAGCGTGGCAAGTCTCCGGTTTATCCAGCCGCACGCTTTCGCCTCTCGCCGTGATCATAATAGTCAGGCACTCGTCAAATCGCTGGTCTAGAAAATAGAAGTGAGTTGAGCAAAACGGTAATAAAGAATCACAGTGACTTTACAGGACATGTTTACCGTTCCCAAGAAGAGATATACCGTTTCCGTGTTGATGGTGACCCGTCCTCCTGCAGGGCTTCCCATTGTTTGCGCCCCTGACCTTCGCAACTCAAATTTTTGCCGAGGATATGTCATTTGTTGTTTTATGAAAAGCTCTCTTATCCCAGTCCGCTCCACAAAAATAAGCAGCTGCAATCAATCATGGACTATGGCGCAATCGCAAGTACTCTATCACACAACCGCTATCTTTTCACATGTACCAACAGAATAACACCTAAAGTCAGCTATCCTGGCCCTTCGTGCGTTAACTTGGCGAGGAATAGTGACGAAGAGGAAGGTATCTGAACACCTGTATCCCACTGCGCTCAAATATAGACGCATGTCCCACGAGGTCTCTCCTCGACATTGAATAAAACTAGGCGTGAGGTTACTGTAGCTCCGCAAGGTACGCAATGGCACGCAGCCGCAGCTGTGCGAAAGAATGGCGCCTACGGTCGCTGGGGCATGCCAAGGGGATGGGTTTGCCGCGGCCCCAGTGCGTTCTCCAATAACTGCTGAAGCGAGCAAGCAACAACAGTAGGTGAAAATGAGCTAGCGCCAAGCTGAAAGCAGCCTCCCCCACACGCCCCAGCATCCGCAACGAACAAGACGGTAGAGCTATGACCGAATAGGAACTATTACTAGTGCCTTAATGGCCTAGACGCCAACGTAGTTGGGGGGGGGAAGGGGAGAGAACCAGAACAAGGGTTTAGGCTAAATGGGGAGTAAGTCTTCTTTACGAAACTATCCCTTGGTGACTCTAGCCGTCTGCGTTGTTTGGGAAAGGGACATTGAAGCGCGGCAGGGTTACCCCTCCCAACAAAGGGGTTTTCTGGACCTAAGGAGGAATCCTTCCCCTGAACGATGCAAACAGCTCGGACAAACAGCTTGCGACGTAGACTGAGTGCTAACACATGTGAGCGCAACCGCGGGGCAGCACTACTCCGTCCCTTCCCCCAACCAATACCTTGTCTTAAAGGCACTTTCCGCGATAAAATAAGGGTATGATCTCTCAAATGTGTCAGATGATCCGGAAGGCAATTTCAGAGGTTGCGCTTTCTTCAAAAACAGAAATTGGCAAGGGCCTCACTGGAAGCTGATCGATTAGGCCCATGCCGGCCCCACCGGCTGCTAGCTACTAGCTAGTAGCCACTATGCTATCTCTCTCCATTCCGAATGGTGAGAGTGAGGTGATAAGATAAAAGAGCTGATATCTTTATGATAACGACGAGTGGAAATTCGTACAAACACGTTTTCTTCATTGCATGCACGTACAAGTTGGGGTCGGCATGAAGTCCTATTTAGGGCATTTTGGACTGCTTTTTCTGCTTCTTTTCTCCACCATTCAGTAAGCTAGCACTTTCTCGTTCGTAATTGAGCTCCGTTACCACTAATCTGTGGTCGTGCGCATTGCCTTCAAAGCGTAGACGACGCGCTGACAGATGGGGGCAATCGCGATTGCCAGAGTACTGAACAATACGGAAGCGCGGGTGTATAGCGTTAGGGTGTGCGCAGCATTCGCACTGGGACCCAATCCACTCAAGGTGGCGGCGCTGCGGGATCCACTCTCTGGCCTGAGTCTCCCACGTGAACTAGCTAGGAGGCAGCGATGCCGCGACCCGTGTAACGTTATACACCCGAGAAATTAAGTAGCCCACAGCAACTTTGGTCGTCTGCGCTCTGTACAAAATTCGGCTAGGAAGGAACGTGGTGGGGCTGCAGCTTGGCTCCATTGAACAACATTAGCACCGTATGTTGCTCCATCCGCAGGTTCAGCGAAGGAAAGTAGTAGGAGAATGCTAGCACTTCCCGACGGGTCTCTCAAATATTTGTGGTTGTTTGGTTTGGGTGGAGGTTTTCACTCTTACAGAAACCACGTAAACAATTAGGGGTCAAAAAATGTAGAGCTATGACGAAGAGGTAGTAGTCCAAGCGTCATGGCTTCATGGAATTCGCTTAAAATTTCGAAATGTTAAAGAAGTGCCAGAAGAACATTGGAATGAGACATTAGTAATTATGAAAATGGAGGAGGTAACGTCCCAGAAGTAAAAAAACAAGTGTGACAGTCAATACACCGCTTTACTCCGGCACAAATTTTGCGTCGTCAACAGAGGCGCTGCAGTGAGCCAAAGAACGCATGCATCGATTCCGTCGCTGAAAACATCTCGCTGCAGTGACAACAACAGGCGCCAGTGAGCAGTAATCAGAGGTGCCTGTATCCTCGTATGTGTTTCAATAAGGATCATAAGATAGTATTCAGGTGTTAGTAAGATCATTTTTGACCGTATTTCCGCTCCATAACTGTAACGGGGTGGTTGCCTGCGTACTCCACTTGGACACTGATTGCAATTCGTTTTTCCCAGGAATTTCCCTAGTTTGAGGCGACTTCCACTCTCACCCCCCCCCCCCCCCCCCCCCCCCCCCTCTCTCACGTTTTGGGAAATGACATAATTGTGATCGTGTCAAAACAGCGATAATCTCATCAGAGCGCACATCCTTCCTCTTTCACCTTTTCGTTGAGTCACATTTGACCGCGAGCGAGCGGGGGGGGGTCCCGAAAGGGCGCTCCATGCGATGCACATTTACAGGGTCCGAACTCCTTGTATGTGAATTGCTAACATGTCATGTTTTCCAAGGACACACTCCTGTTCGGGTTACAACCACATGTTTTGCGCTTCTCATGCAGTTTAAGAGCCTAGATTTAGCGCAAAACGTTGTTGTCAAAAATTCACCTTTGAGTTGACCCGACACTCCATTTCAATAAAATAAAAGCAGCCAAAAATCAAGAAACACTAGGGAGTTAGGCATACTTTCTAGCAGAGCAGAGAATTACCTACCAAATAGCTTTGAGAATAGGTTCTTTGATTTCATGTAAAAATTCGGTAAGCGGACAAGAAACGGCTCTGGGGCACCCATATCGTAAATGGTGACTGATTTCCTGGACGCTAACAGGTCGCTGAACATGGTGTCGCAGATGGTTCAATGAACTTTTCATCGGTTTATGATTGCGCAAGAAAGACCGTTGTTTTGTTTTTTTTTCGAAGGTATTAATCATTCTGCACGGGGACGACCTGACATAACGCATAATCGTATCTGAGTAGAGAGTCTTCAAATAAGATTTGGGCAAGCTCAGGGCTGAGAATCTGCGACCTTCTTCTGGACATACATCGACGGAGTGCAACGGAATCACGGATTCTTGCGCGAGCATTCGCGTGTACAACGTACAAAGAAATCAACGCAACGCATTGTTCCTTGTACGCGGTTGAAAGCTGGAGAGTCCAGAAAAGAGCCATAGCACTTCACGACACCTCGCACTGTGTTGGCTGGCATGCTGGACTGCGATGACGTTCTATACGTCAATGGTAATAAGTTCATCCTATTAGCACGTGCAGGTAGCACACTTAAAACCAGGGGGTCCAAAACAAACGACATCAAAGTACAAGAAACAACAAATGCAACACAATCAAAAACCAGATCATGTAGCCATCCTGCAAACTCCATTTAGGCAGCGTTCAGAATTGTAGCGCTACAGCGTCGCGCTACAGTTGTACTGAACTCCAGCTTTTATGTTTTTTCTTTCTGTATTCAAACCCTTGAGGCAGAGGTGGTGTAGTGACAAGTGGCGCGTTTACCACTCGCGCGGCGGCCGGCTCGATATGCCCGGGTCGACACCCGCCCAGGCCAACCAAGCCTTCTATCCTCTGGGGACGGTAAATTGGTACCAGATTCGTCTGGGAGGATAAAACACTGACTTGTACATTGGCTGGCCACCGAAAGTCATTGTATAGGCCATTCAAAAAAGCCACTACGATTCTGAATGGAAGTAGAATGCGTGCCGCATCCCACAAAGGGAATTGATTAACGGCGAAGACTTTATCCTTTATCCGTTTATTCAACCCTCTTCTCTTTGTTTCTCATATTTATCTGATAGTGAGCTCCTGTTTTCTACTTTATCACATTTTAATGTAGTTTTTGATACAGAAGACTGTGATAATGGTTTTATTTATCGCTTTGTGTTGTTGACTTTAAGTTATTTGGTTACCGTGGAGGCACCACTGCCAAGACATCAAGCAAAGCCAGAAATATCTATTAGCAACTCTGCAAACCCCAAATAATGAACAAAGTCAAAAACGATAAATAAAACCAATTATCACAGTCTTCTGTATCAAAAACTACATTAAAATGTGATAAAGTAGAAAACAGGAGCTCACTATCAGATAAATATGAGAAACAAGAGAAGAGGTTGAATACAGAAAGAAAAAACATAAAAGCTGAGTTCGGTACAACTGTAGCGCTAAAAGTTTGAACGCTGCCTTACAGAAAAACCACCAAACATTTCCAGAGAAATCATCAACCTTTTTGAAAGTCACATATTTTGAAGGAAACACATTCGAACGTAGGAGCGAGTTGAAGTTGGTACAAACTCTATTCTAAAAAACCGTGACCTGTACTGATTCCGAGCCAATGTTGACACACTTAAGTCTCTGTACGTGCCCTCCTGTTGTATGCGGCAGGCCAGCTACTTGAATTGAAAATGCCGTCAACGTCAAACTTCACTAAAGCATTCAATATTTTGTAAGCCATCGTCAGTAAGCCATATCTCTTTCTCCTCCACTCGAGGGATCTGAGCCCGTAGGTTGTATTCCTCATTAATCCTCTAGGTATATCCAAGCAGTTAACCCGTACATCTGAACCTTAGTTTACGATGCCCGTCAATAACGCTGTTCTGAACGGTTTCCAGCGCCTGTTTATCTTTTTTGGTGTAGGGATTAAACACCGCTGTGCCACATTCCAGTATAGGACGAACGTAAAGCTTATTGGAACGCAACAAAATGCCAGAGTCCTTTGTCCGTAGGGCTTGAAATAAGTTAAACGTTCTACACACTCCTTTAAGCACCAGTGTGCTTTGTGCTTGTAATGCTTTTTGAAATTTAGCTTGTTATCATAGTGGAATTCGAGATCCCTGACCTCCGCCACCGTTTTCAGCGCAGCTTTGTAAGCGAAAAACTGTGGTTCGCGAGTGTGAACCCCATAGCGCATAACCTGCGTTTTCTCTGATGACAGGAGAAGGCCATTGTTATTCGCCCAATTTACAATCCCTATTTAATACGAGTCATAATCTAACCAAAAGGGGTCTTTACAATCCCTAACGTCCTTGTAAATTTTAATTCACCTGCATAGATGTTACAAATAACAGCAACCTTGAAGCACATGAGGAAGATCAGCCGTGAAGATGTTGAATAATACTGGAGAGAGGACCCCTCCCTGTGGTACTCCACTGCAAGCCCACCGCACTTTAGAAAGAGCCTTCTCCACCTGAACTTGAAATGTTCTATAATATATTCAAGGAAACCCTTTATCCAGTTGACCACTAGGAGATGAACTCGGTCAAGTTTACGGATGAGAACATCATGCGGCAATTCTGTCAAATGCCTTGCTAAAATCAAAATAAACCACATCAACGTTTTTCTTTTCATCTAAAGCTTTAGACCAATCATTCAAGCAATCCAACATTGATGTTTCGATTGACTTGCCCTTAGAAAACCCATGATGCGAGTCGGAGATAACTCTTTTTTACAATCTTTTCAAACACTCGCGCAAATATAGAGGTAAGACTGACCGGTCTATAATTATCCGGGCTAGAGAAAGGCGCTTTTTTGGGAATGGGCAAACAATGGAGTGTTTCCATAGACACGGAACATGTACACGCATCAGGCTCAAATCGTAACGAAATTCACGAGGTCCACAGATTTCATAAGTAGAATTTCTTACCACAATGAAAGGTATATTTCTCACAATTTACACTGGACGCGGATGACCATTTGTTCAAAATGCCCACGATCGAGTCTTTATGAAACTATGGAGCAGTGAGATTTACAATAACTTTAGGGGACTGATCCCGTTGAGCGGAATGAGGCAGTGTAACAAAATACCCTTCAGACGTATCAGCTAGCAACTCAGCTTTATCCATGTCCGATACAGACGTTTTGGAATCTTGTCCTAGAAGGATGCCGATTTTTCGACTTTGATTTTTTTGAAAAGAGAGTATAAAGCCTTCAGTCCTACCTTGGTTAATTTAACCCTTCCCATGTAAGCACTGAACTTGCTGAGTTTCTTTGACCAAGCTCCTACTTAATGCATGATAACTCTTCCAGTCACTTAAGGACTGAGAAGAAAACGCTTTCTCCCAAAGACTGTCCCTGGCTCGCTGCATACGTCTTGAATAATCAGGTAGTTTGTGATGCTTATTCTGCGATACTAACCTATACGGTACATACAAGTCCATTGCATGACGTAGGATCGAAACGAACATGTTATTTTTTCATTTAATCCGTTAACATTATTAAATGAACCAAACCAGTCAACTTCTACTCAAATACGGCCTCATTGGCTTCATAGTACGCTCTTCCTGTAATATCTACGCCATATCAATTTATTTGGTGACCCGCACAAAGCTAAACGAAATTTGATGACACAGTGATCACTGGTTCCAAGTGGTGAACAATAGCTGTTCGCCTGTAGTAGAGAGGAATCATTGCACAAGAGTAAATCTAGGACGGACAGTATCTTGTGGGAAAGGACACAGTTTGAAAGAAGCCGTGAGAGACAAATTTGAAAATGTTGAGGCTTTTGGGTCTACATTCCGCGTCAAACAGTCGCGGAATGTTGAAACCCCCTGCGAGTATACACACTCTGTCACAACAGATTAAATCGCTCATAGCCGATCAGTTGGTCACATTCCGCTGATGGACAAGAGGGTGCCCTATATACTGCTATGATCCTGATTACCATGGTATAACAACATATATCACATGCTAATATTTCATAAGAGCCACTTACCGATTCACTGAAAACGATACTGCCAGTGTGAGGATATCTGATCATGACCGCTACACCACCTCCTCTTTTTCCCAACCTATCGGTTCTATAAAGCTCATATTGTGCTGCTACTATACCAAGCATTGGAGCCGTATCAGCGTTAGAACTGAGCCACGTCTCACTCAGTATGAACAAGTCAGAGTTTTCCTTACAAATAAAAGCTACAAGAGAATCTGCATTTTTCGCTATCGATCTTATATTGATTAACGCACAGTTTGTAGAAATCTGAGGAACCCGAACATTTTCGCACGTTTTCCGAGCCATATGAAACAGAAGAATCGGAGTGACATCAATTTGTATTCGAATGGAAGAGTTAGAGTCCTCACTGGCAACAGTTGAGACAATAGTTCTATTGTCCTTTTTTTGCCAGACGTGCCTCACGCATTTGTGCTCCCTCCTCTTTGCTTAATGATGGGCGCAAGAACACACCTTTGGTAGGGAGGGAGCGCAGTGACGGCGCACGTTGCACAGCAATCTGTTGGAACCTAGAAGTTGGCAGAACGCCTTTGACTAGTCGGGGACGACCGTTTACGGGCCTTCCGCATCCGATACACAGTAGGAACACATTCCACATGGAGGTGATTCAATACAGAAGTTCACTAATTGGAAATCATGATTAGACCTATCAATTGAAGACGAGGAACTTAATTCAGGCAATCCCATTAAAACAACAGACCTTTCAATAGGAACATTCGAAGAAAAAATAGGTGAGGGAAATCATTGCTAGAAGGCATTCCCCTGATCGATGAATCCTTCTGCTTAATATACTATTTTTCAGTTGCTCATTTTCTTTCCTTAGCTTATCATTTTCTTCTACAAGAGTTGCGCACCACTTGCGCATGCTATCAATCTGCTCTTTGGTATCTAGCAGAACGCTGAGTAGAAGCCTAACATATGGCAGAAGCCATGGAATCGCGCACTCCTCTACTAGCTCCGTCATTTGGTCTTCCTTTTCGGGCGACAGGTACTCGACGTGTCTTCTTTTGGACTCTGGAACAGAGGTGGACCGGCAGGCGTGTTCATGTCGAGACAATGTATTTCAATCAATCACGATCTACTGATCAACTCAGCTCCCAAATCGACAAGCCATCGACAACTAACCCAAAAGAAGGAACGAACAAAAAAAAATTTGGCGAAAATACACCTATAATGGTGGCTCTGAGATAATATCCTGTAACGACCCCACTCCACAAGGAGTCCCACTACTATAAAACCGTATCGATATCCGATATCGCAGCAAGACCAAATCAATCGTCGAATAGAATCAGATATCAGAATCAGAGTTCGCTGACGGATACAACATAATAATAATAATAATAATAATATAATTATTATTTTTATTGCTATTTCTATTACTTGCAGAGCCAAAGACTTCACACCGTGAGTTCTGAAAAATTGGATTCCAGTTGATCGCGGAACAGAACATTCCTGTAGTCGTATTTGACCCAGGCAATATGCTAACAACCAACAACCAGGTGACTCTTTGATTTTTTCAAATCCTCCATTAGATATTTCCCACCAGAAGGTCTATGGAAAACCACGAGCAAGCCAGCTCTTAACAGTTCCTTGGGTTGAGCATGTAGAAGAGAACCTGGTGCACGGATCTCATTTCTCTCGTGATTTTAACCCTCCTATGTAGTTGCCTTTCGTGGTCCACGGAAAGCTTATTAGGCGTCGTGAGTTTGAGAACTATGAAAACTCTGCTTTGCAGTAGCTGTCGCGACGCGGTCTCCCCGGATCTCCCGCTGGTACTGCGCGTCGTTGACATGCCAGGGGCTTGGGGTCGTGTTGAGCCTTCGGCGAGGTCGGAGGGGCTCTTGCAGGGATTGGCTGAATATGCTACAGTCAAACCTTCGTTATGCCTCGCTTATGACTCGCTCATGCCTCGCCCCTAGGTGCGAGATATCATTAGCGAAGTGCGAAGCGACTCATTATGCAGAGGAAAATCATGCTCAACTGCGAAGTGACCTCGTAATGAGAAATTATTGAGCTACCAAAATCGGATGAATCGCGTGAAAAAACTGTCATCAGATCAGAAAAAAATAAGTGAGGCTCACGATCAAAGACTTACACAAAATGCCTACACTACACTGTAAAACTGAATGAAATGGCATTGTTCTTAACTGCTAATTGATCCTTAGTGAAAACCTTAACTGCATGGCTTTCCAAGGTTAGAACTTATTAAGCTATCCATATATCGATTGGAAACTGTCGTAAGGCTTACGAAAATTATTGGTGAAAAGTGTAAGCTCGATCATCCGAGACCTCATGACGAAAAAATTCAAAAACGTTACGTGGGAACCTCTAATAACCAAGAAGTGCATCCCTGCATATTGCTGAAGTCTCACTGCCTGCCCTTCTGCAGGTTAGCTACATGTAATGAGCTTCTGGCCTTCTCTATATTATCCTGATAATGTCTTCTTCATCACTTTGAAACACCTCTGGCTAAATACAACACCTCAATGAGAGTTGATGTACCTAGTAGATAACCCGTCCTACAGGTAGAAAGCAAGCACGCAAGTTGTTTATTTGAGCAATTGTTGTTATGTTAACATGTTGTAGTACTAATCAACCGTTCTTATATACAGCTGATCCGTGCTATTTTGTGGATGCAACTACTCCGTTTTTAGGGTCTGCTCGGACGTCCCGTCCTACACCTTTGTATTGAGCACCGCCACGAACTTTTCCCAGCACCTGCACCTTCGTACGACGTAGGGTTTGCATCCCCATACAGTTTTCTCCCCACACTGACATCTTCCTATAACGTCGGTCAGAAACCAATACCAACAACATTATCCCTGGGACAGCAACTTCTTACTTCATGGAGCCCTCCTCGCCATACATCCCCCCGCACTGCCAACTTCCTACTACTTCGGTCAGGAAACATGCAATTTCGCCCCTACACCAGCACCATCGTATTACTTGGATCAGATTCTACCGCACACATCCCCCACACACAACTTTCAGGTTATGTAGTCCCTGCCCGCGCTCCCGGCTTCTGCGGCAGCCGGAGGTCTTCGGAGCGAAGAAGCGTCGACAATACATTTTTGCTTGTTTTGTTAGTAATAGTAATAATAAATAATAAATAACTAATATCTGAAATATACATATATCGATCTTTTTACCCACTTTACCAGAACTTTCACTGAATTTATATCGATTCGGATCATGAATGCAGGCAAAGCGGGGGATCTGCGTGTTACTCGATAATGGAAATTTGACTAGACATCTTCAAACTATTACCCAACACTTCAATCACGAAACAGAAAGTGCGTTGAACACATGAGAGTAAAGGAAAAGACAGAAATCGAAATAGGTAACTTACGCAAAAAAATCACAACAAACAAACACCTAATGTCACCTAAACCTACGTGCTAGCTGCATGCGTCATTAGGGGCCACGGAGGCCCTCCACCCTCGCACTCGTGGTCAGATGCGCTTATGAGGAGCTGCGTCACTGCCTTTGCGCTCTACGAGAAGTACGAGTTGCCTTTCTCCCAAGTTATTGCGGGATCCATCTGCAACAACCCTCGAATACAGGAATGATTGGGATGGTGCGCATGATGGCGTTTCCCCGGGGTGGCAACTTCGCAAGACAAGGGAATGGGGGAGGGCAAGGTATCGGCAAGGACGAGCCTCGAGCTCGTAGGTTGGGGATGTGGTGATAGGTGGACGACGCATAGTGAACTCCAATCTGCCGTAATTAGACCAGGCAGAACTGCTCGTGGACCTAAAACGGGAAACCGCGTCGAATTATCAGCGAATACGGTATTGGCGCTGTAAGACCCCCATGCGAACACTGGAGGTAGCCCTCTTATCATTCCGGTCCGGCTGGCGGTTGCGCGTGTGAAACTGCGTGGCGAATGTGGGGGCGGGCTGTGCGATGAAGTCGCGCAAATGTCACGACAAAAGCTGTTGAGAAAACACTTCCTGCGCTCCGTGCAATGAGCTTGAGCCGAATTATATTAAGAAATCATGTGAAAGGTACCGATCAAATAAAAAATAAACAAAACATGCATACAATGGTAAGAAAAAGCATTATAATATGGGAAACATAAAGTTTCTAATCCATTGTTGCATCATCATAGAAATATGTGAGTCGCAAATAACTCACTACTCAAACATTCAATTTTCAGAGAGGAATGCTGGATAAAGTTCCTTTCACGTTACTCTCCGTCTGTTGTATGAATTCGGGACGATTTTGCGCTTCTTTGATCGCGCTAGGACTTCACAGGATTGTGGGAAAACAGAATTTTAGAACTTCTCACAGCTACAGCGCGAGTTTAATTTTTTTTATTTTTCATTAGTATCAAAAGCATTCACGCGTCAGCTAGCGCATGAGTTTCCGAGACAATACAGCGACGAAAGTACTCTTTCATGTTTTCCCTTTATCATCTTCATAAATTTTGAATCGTAGAAACCATGCAGAGTCCCTACCTACGCTTACAACTGTCTTCTTTATAAAGCAGTAATACACTGCCCACATAACGATAGCCCCCATAAATCTTACAAAACCCCGTCTCAGATGACTTCTTCAGAATTGCGGAAATGTGGTAGTGACCAATGCCAATTCGCATGCTAGCACCAAAAACTAACTTGAAAGAATAGTTTTTTCTTCATTTTTCAAAAAAGTGGTCCCTCTGACAATTCCACAGAATGACAAAATGTTCCACCTCACGTCTCGCTGCGCCTCATTCTTGCTGGGTAAAACTGTCTCACTGACTCTTCGCCTTTTCTAGGCTATTTAGGCTACAAGAGGGTATTCATTATCGATCTTCGGAAACGGACAGAGATCCGGCAAAGAAGACAAATCATGGAGACTGTCAGAACCGTCAAACTTCGGCCACACGATATCCACGCATAATCACGTGATCCCTAACTGTGTCAGAGCCAGCCTGCAGATATGGAATGAAGAAAGTCGGGCGCCTTTTTGCTCTCTGAATCGAGAAACGCAGTGTTTCTAAGAGAAGCATCAAATCTATCAACGTCATGCTCCGAAATAAAAATCGAACTTTGAGGAATCAACGCACGTCCTCGAAGGAGACTGTTCGGTTTGCTCCTAATGAGAAATCCAACTGCGACGTCCAGGACAAAAGCGATGACTATTGCACCAACTCTTTAAGAAGAGAATCGTCTCATTTCCAGACGGAACTCAAGAAGGTGGTGTATCAGTCTGACGCCATTCACATCAAAGGGACGTCTGAATTTGTGATTGTTTTCGAAGAAAAATAAAGGCCTCGAACTATCTGAACGTCCAATCGCAACGAGTCACGCCTTCCTTTCTGGCCTAAGAAATCGTCAAAGAAGACCTCCGTTTTCTTGTCAAGATAATGCACCAATCCATGTCAGTCGAAGCATCGTGTGGTCAGTCGTCATCAAATCGCTCTTTTGCCCTGGCCAGTGAATAGCCCTTATTTGAATCCAATCTAGAATGTGTGGGGCTTCATGGTACGCAAGATCGATGCGAACAATGCACGATTTCACAACGTCCGTGAGCTTAAGGAGTGAATCATCGATGCATTGCAGCATATCGACCCAAAAACTGGTTAAAAACCGCTATTCAAGCTAGACAACCGCAATTTCCAACTTATTACTTGATGATCCAAGTAGATTACCGAATAACAATTTATTCATTTTGTTGTGCAATTGTTGTTGGATGAATAGATTTGTTTGGTGGAACTATCATTTTGTGGAATTGTCAGAGTGTGGGGAACCCCTTTAAACTTTTCAAAAAAATGAAGAAAAAACAAACTTATTCCATCAAGTTGGTTTTAATGTTGGCATGAGAACTGGCTAATTGCCATAATTCTTAGGGTGTGTGGCGATTCTATCGTCGATGATAAGTGGGTGGGTCGCCTGGTACGCGGGGCCAGCGGCGTGGCGGCCGCCGCGTACGAGTTCTGTTGCGTGGCGGCTCGTTCAAATTGTTAAAGGACCAAATCATCCAACCTGATATCTTTATTTCAATCCTTTTCTTTTTCCTATTTCTATTGTGATTATAGATTATTCTCGCCCCTAATTATGCGAGGAGGGTGCAAATCGGGTCACCACTTATTGCTCGAAATTACTGATCTAATTTCTTGTTTTTTCGAAACTTTTGAATGCTCGACCTTCGAGATTCATCTGTATGTAATGAGGTTTTTTCGAAGTTGTAATGAAGTTTTTTCCAAGTTTATCCGCAACTCTATTTTTTTATGACGCGTTAACTTTTGTCAGTGAAGGGAAAATGGTACCCATTGCTATGTCGTTTCAGATTTTTCTTGTGCGAGTTGAGAGCTTTCTGTGTTATAATTCTAAAGAAGCTATAGGAATGTCTAATGCGTGTGAAGGATCGCCTGCCAAGGTCCATCATCCATTTCACTAGTTCAACCTTTTGTTGAATCTATGCCAGGTAGTTGCCTTTTTATAATAAAACTAATGTGTTATTAGCAGGCTGTTTCTTTTGTGTGTTGTATTGATTTTTGCGCTCGTATACATAACTGGTTTATTTTGGCAGAGCCTAGACCTGATGGTGAAGCGTCGTCCAAGTGGAGCGTGAAAATTCCAATACTGCACATCCGCACGAAAATGAACCGGAAGAGAGTAGCATAAAAAGCACCATTGCTGCGATGGAGTTACGGACGAAGAAGATGGTGCTCGACGCGTTTAGAATAACAAAGAGAAGGGAATTGGGGTGAGTGGATTGGTTTCTTCTGATGTGCTTTCAAATGAATTAGAGATAAAGCTTACTCAGCCAACCTTGCAGTATGTCATGCCTTTGTGAATTTGTCATTTGCGTGCGCCTGAATCCAGACGGGTTCCCTACATTTAGAAAACTCAGAACGTCTATTCTGTAGAGCTGAATAAGTGATGGAGTTCGGGGCTTCACTAAAGTCGTAAAGGGTTCATATATAATTCATTCACCTTACGCAATTGTAATGCTATCTCTGGGGACACATTCCATTGAAGTAATCTTTTCGAGGATGCGGCAAACCGACGAGGAGATCTTCAGCTACTACCCCTCCCCCCTCCCTTTCTGATGCCCTGAAGGGGCCGTTTCAGAAAGAGAAGCGCACCAGTGAGGATACTACATCGCACTTGGTACTCATGACTTGTAATCGTAATCGACTTCCCTGCCCTCGTTACCAGAACCATATCTTTCCGATGGCGGAACAATGCTTTCCGTCAGCATTCCAGTGTTTTTTTTTAGGAAATCCTACGCCTGACCACCCCCTGTCCACATATAGCCGAAGGGCGTAACAGAGCAGAGGCGATGTTTGCCCTGGGGACTGTAGTACCCTCAGGACCAAACAACACATCGTGACAATGTCATACACTCCTTATCCCAAAGACGGAGTAGGCGTGGCATAAGAACATGGCATAGTATGAGTTACTCGTGGGATGTTTTAGTCTCAAACAACTGTCATCTTGTTCAGTGTCGGAGAGAAACACGACCAAAAGGATGTAGAAGTGAAAAATCTCTCCAGAAGCACAGCAACCGCGACGAAAAGTTGAAGTACGCAGCCTCGCCTACCACATCTCAGGGATTTCGGGTGTACAGTAATAGCGCTAGGCTTAGTAGATATCATTCACAGCAAGATTACGATCGAGAATTGAAATTCGGACGCTGAGCTGGATGCTAGCTGTCCGACAAGGTTCATTTTAACAGTCACATAAATAAATGAAAATGCGACGATACCGCAAGAACGTGGCATTAAAAATAATTCTGAGTTCTAGCAGTTCACGATGGGGTTCATGTTGAAAATAATCACATGACAACCCTCGTGCATATGCCAGAAATAAAAAAGATAACAATTAAAAAGAATTCCAAGCGTGAGGTGGGAACTATAAAAAATGTTGACGTCCAGTAAACCAAGCAAAGACTAAAAAGTATAGCGAATAGCGAGGCCGC
>MU914003.1:6944-24039 GCA_036418165.1 Cooperia oncophora | reverse complement strand
ATTACCTTTAAGGGTTTTTCTGAAGCGCTACGGTGAAGTACAGGACAGCAATGCACTGGGCTTCAAGTGAAGGGGAAGAGAAAGTATTCCTTACTATGGCTCTCAAATCCAGTAATGGCTTTGCTTGAGCACGTCACTTCCCTTCCACTCCTCATATTTACCGCCCACCAAAAAACTATCACACCCCCGCTTTCAAATGAGTGTTTCCTATGAGCAATTTCATTGTCTAGGGCGAGTTTTTGAGATAATGATTTCAAGGTCGCGAGACTCTTTCGATCCGACGAGTGTAAAAAAAAAAGTGTTACGCCAAGAAAAATGTGCCTTGCACCTCACCCTGTCTGACATTTTCTGGATGATAAGGTCAAATGGCCTCACTTAATCCGACATTTCCTTATGATAAGGTCAAATGCATTTGTACGAAATCCAAATAACCCTGCAAAAGCAAAACTCTACGTCCCTGTAAGTTCTGCCAAATATCAGCTCTTCTCTAGGCTTCGCAGCACAAAATCAAACCTCAGCAGTCTTTGAATATTAGACCTCTTTAGTGTCGAAGTCCCGGTATACCAAAACATATTAGTTCCGGGAAGGGTGGTCCGCCTTGCTAGTGATCTCAGTACTTCCATCTCCCTCCTAGGCTCCAACAAAACCACGAATCTGAACCAAATAGTGGTGAGGGTAAACGTGAAAGTCGGCGGTGTTAGTAAACTTTCCTCTGAAGCATATCACGATTTTTGAAGACTGTGGGACCATTTGGGTGCAGTTTCACAATACACAATAATAGCGTGGCCTCAATGTTTCTATCCTGGGTACCTAGGGGGATTCATCTTCGGCAAATGACTCCATGGGATAGGTGGGAGACTCGAATGGCTTCTCGGTGAACTATGAAGTGAATAGTTACAAGGTTAATTGGAATGATCCTAAATTAGGCAGGGATTTTTCTGATTTCTCAAAAACTTCTTTTCTGTACATATTTCACAACGGTGATGTACACATCTTTTTTTTGGCTTTCACAAAAATATCAAAAGGACAAACCTTACTTCTCCTTCCTGGTTGCTGCTATTCTAGCGAGCATAGTGACCGTCAGCTGTATCCGTTATTAGTCTGCAGGGGGAGAAGTGGCCAGTTAAATCCATTGGGTATATCCTCAAAGCGTTCTGCACGGAGTTGGTAAGCTGGTACTCAAAACATGTACACCGGGCACTTGTCTCATTCCATGTAGCCCTTCAAAATCCGTTCCAGCGAAATGCCCGGAATCCCAGGGCGCTTGAAGTCAAACTTGACATGTAAGGTCAATCCATCAGAAATAAATCATGGACCATAGCGACGTCGTCCCAAAGGCTGAACGGCTGGCGTATTCTACCATTATAGCGACAGCCTAGACCGTGTACGCGAGTGAATCAATTGTGGAAACTGTACTGTCGCTTCGAGCTGGTGTGAACCCTGCGGGCCGACTTGAGCTCGACGGCGATGACGATTGACGTCACCTTCTCGTAAGCGTTAGGGCTGAGGTGACGCTCCTGTCGTGGAAGCCCAACTTAGTATTGATTGAGCATCAGTCTCCCATGTGTTTTGCCATCATTTGTGATGTAAACTTTGATGATGCGCCCCATGAGCGAGTATCTTTTTTATCGCCACCTCCCTTGAATACCACCATTGTGGAATCCAGTGGTTGGGGTCGCTATAACGCGAGATCCGCCATACCCAATCCCAAGATCTGCTCTTTATTGCGTGTAGGGTGATTCGCCTATTCCGACATTATAGTCTCCTTTTGCCAACTACCTTCACGTTGTTCCCTGGAAGTATTTTGAAATTCGCGTTAGTATGACAGGTTTTCTGAGAACACCCAAGAAGTCCCCAAGCAGCGTCACGAGACACTGAATTGGTAATGCTTCATAAACTTGGCTGAACATTTGCCTCTGGAGAGGCGTTCGTGTAATTTATGAATCGCTAAATAAACTCGAATATTGCGTTGACGTTTTTGTGAGAATAAGCGGCAGTCTGCTTGAAGTGCAGAAGATCTGACGGCGCAAATTCCCAAAGGGCTTTCAGGAGACGTTTCGACTTAAAAATTCAGAAATGTAGGCGATTCAACTGACGAAAATGATCTGCTCTGTGAGTGTGTTCCTACTGAGAGAGCATGCAAAAATTGGATTTTTTCAGGAAAATGAAAGCCGCCTTTGTTGATGGAACGAATCTGGTGATGGTGTGGATCATTCAGGATAAGACTTCCGACAACTGCTACGATGAGACGCAGTGCCCCAAGGTCGAACCGTCGGAGGTATCAGCTTTGACGCTCTTATGCCTTATATAATGATTGGCTTCATTTATATACGAGATGCAGGGGAACAACTAGCATGCAGCGGAACAAAATATAGACGAAAGAGAGCTCAAAAGAAACGTTTCTATTAGAGGAAGAGGGCGCAGTTCGGCGACGGGGGGGGGTCATTTCGCATTTTCGCTGCTTTCCGGTTCACAATTTGAACTCTGGTGAAACCTGTGAACTCTTGTGAAGCTGGAGCAAGCTCGTCGAGCTAATAAAATTGTTAATTGTTGTAAGCTCATAAAGTAGCTGTCCAGATGGGTTGTGGGAAGTGGCAAAAATGCAAAATGCCCCCCGTCGCTGAACAGCCTCGAGGAAGCGTATGAGCTCCATCGTTCACTTTTTCCAACTAATATTCATCTTTGTACTAGTTCTTTTAGATCCGAATGTACACTTTCTACTTACTTTCAGGTCCCTTTTGGATTCGAAAAAGTGCCGCCGCTGGATACTTCCGAAAAGTGCACGGGTGTTCCTCATCGAAAACCTACTCGATCGCGTTCGATGTGTTACAACACGGTTCATGAGGTGAGGGAATCCACTTAGGTAGTCTCGAAGAGTTCTTTTCAACGGTACTGAGACTGAGCAAATGTTTGCTCAGCCTTTACTTATCGAAAAACATGGGAAATTGAAAGGAATATCGGACACCGAATGAGTGGGAAGCACTTTGTCATAGTTGAAAAACCTTGTGTCAACCTTAGGAAAAACTGCAGCAGAGATGAGAATAGCCAGAGCATGTCCTGCCATTAGAGAAATTTTCAAAAAACACGACCGCTACCCCAAATTTCGTCCCTGCTACGACCCCCCCCCCCGCTCCCTATCCTACCTACTGTCTCGTCTCTCTTACCGACTTTTTGAGCTTGTTACTATTTCCGCCGCAGTTTCATAAAAGTGTCCTCACTTTTTCCTTAAAAATTTTGCCGTCGAGCGAGGGGGGAGGGTGAACCTGGGAACATCTTTCTGCATTCCGCAACGCGGCAAATTTTCCTCGGAGGGGAAACCCCCCCCCCCCTTCTCACTCGAGCATATACGACCCTCCTACCACTTATCCTGCTTTTGCGCCCACTAAACAGGGGAGTCGACTAACAAAAAATTTTCCTTGTACCAAATACGACCTCCCTCCTCCAGCGACCAAATACGACCTCCCCCGTGGGGATTCTCCAACGTAGAGCGTGCCCTGATTGTAGCCCACGTTCAACCACAGCGATTCAACGAGGAAGGTAGCGCCAAGAAAAATGAGTAATCTAGATGGGATCCAAATAGACGGAACAGGCTTGACGAATTCAAGTGCCTCCTGCAAATGAAATTGCTTCTTTTCTCTCGTCTCCTTGCCCTGATGGCTTACTAGTTCTTTCTGCTCTTATCCTTTGTATATCCAGCTCATTCGGAGCCCTTTCCACTCACCATAATGCCATTGTTCCCATTCTCTTCCCCTGCTCAACGCCTCATTGCACTTTCAGCCGTTACGTCGTTCATGGGGTTATCTCATGTCACATCCAGGACTACACCCCTATTTGGTGTTGAAATTCGAAGCAACAAGAAAGTATAACCACATTGAAAGAATGGGGGAGGGAGAGGGGAGGGTTTGTTTTGAGGGTATGTCGTTAGCCGTGGAAGTGGGAAAGAGCATATAGGGCAAAGCACTTCCCTCACATGAACTCTTATGACTGACATGAAGCTCTTAAATCTGCTTTGAACGAATTCGAAATGTGAACTCAGACATGCTTGTCATTTATTCATACACCTCCACCTTTTTGACAGGAAGAGCATCAACGCTGTCGAGTTACGCTCCAGTCTATCATACAGGTACATCTAGGTGACCAGAAGTGTTAGAGAGTACATAAAGTACAAAATACTTGGGATGTCGTTCAGTCCCCCTTTGGAATACGCCACGCATTCTACAGTTCAAAATCGTACCATTACATGACTCAAAGGGTGGGAGCAACAGGAAAGCACGTCTTTCGAACCTTCAGAATTCTCAAAACCGTCGTGGTTGGCACCTGAGGTCCGTAGAACTTGGGTGCGGTCTGGGTTTTGTTGCCTGGAAGAAGAACCAAGTCCAGTCGAAGCCCCGGCACACGTCCGCGGAGGGCATTGGAACCGATTGGACGGCGGGTGGGAAAGTTGGCCAAACCGGGAAAGTCAAGCAGCTGACGGTCGTACATTTATGACAACAGAAGGTGCCGGATCAGAGTAGGGAGGAGACAGAGTTCAGACTAAAAAACGTGACCCATCAAAATGAAACAAAAATAAAGAGAAGATCGTCGAAGGATTACGTTTCAGCGGGCTGCTGTCCTGTTAGCGGAGGGCGTTTTTCACAGTTTCACTAGTTCTTTGTTGGGCTGCGAATGAATCTGAGAGTAACCGATTTAAAAGTCTGATATAAACTCCCTATGAAGCTGTGAAACTGCCTGCTGAAGCTGCGGGGAGGTAAGGCAATTGTTGGTGCACGAAGAGATTCTGATCGTTAGAAGGACAGATGGACCTGTAAGCAAGCTGAGTACCATTCGATTGCCCCCATACCATTAGATGAGGTGTAGCCTGGTTTCACCTCCGTCGTTGCCTGGGAAACTGATTCGACCGCTGCTGCCCGCTCACGAAGAGTGACACGTAGGAGATATTCTTATCAATGATACTTTTATGTATGTTGTCACCGGTTGCGTGTACTGAATCTTGTGTGGGGAGTGCGTGCAGCGAGTAAGAGAAAGCTTTTTTGCAGCGTCGCTCTTCCCCCGCGTTTCTCAAGTCTAATCAAAAGGCTTTTGCGGACAAGCAATCGTTGGTAGCAGTTCAGTATTGCAACCCTCTCCAGACAAGTCTGTTCCAAAAAGTCAATCGTCCGAGGAATGAGGGCCATGCTCGTTTCGATAGGAAGCCTATGTGAGTTCAGATAACGCCTCTACCTCATTGGTAGGGTGTTTGGTGTAGGGCTCTACTTGCCACTATACCATCTCCGCCCTATACAACGAAAAGGGCACAGCAATTTTAAATAAATTATTCTGCGTTATGATCAGCTCGACTCTGCTATTTCTGCTCTGACAGAGTGGTCCAGAAATGATAGTGAGAGCAACACGTTCCAGTCGATGTCCCTGAAATTGGCAGCTTGGGCATTAATCAACTCGGCGAGTTTCCAAAATTGTGACGGAACAAGCGCAAGGATACAGATTAACACACGAAAGCTGGACGCAATACCGGATTCGCAAATGAAACCGAGACAACCCGAGAACCGCGCAGGGAGGAAGTTTCACGCGTTGGTAGAGGTTTAACGCACAGAACTTAGCAAATGAGCCGATGTCAAATGATACCTCGTCGAGCGGGGCGGAGTTGGTTGCTGACGGAAGGGGAGGGCTTTTTGACAGTTTCGTTGCTTCAGCTATTCTGTTTACAATTATAAGGGTTGAGTCTCATTTCGGTGAAACATTTGAACTCTTGTGAAGCCGGAGCGAGCTCGTAGAGCGACTCTCTAGATGGGTCGGCACGTCAATGGGAAGTAGCAAAGGTCAAAATGCCCCCCTCCCTCTGAACTGCCCCGATACCTCCTCTATCCGAGGGAATGCATTAAACGTGAAAGGCCACTCTCACTCGTCCCAGCCCTGGTTGGTTACATTTTCTTCGGTGTTCTTCTGGTCTACAAATTTCATGTCTGAGTCACGAGTTCATTTCGCGTTTGCCCTTGTGAATGGGGAACGGCCGACATTGAACGGGGGCTTGCCATTGCCTTGCCATTGCCTTCCATGGCAATCTGCGACAATGACGACGAGGAGTGCAAAGACGCTTATCGACTGCCGGGAGTCCTTGATGGAGCAGTAGAGAAGTACGAAGTTCCTCGAAATGCAATTCAATCGTCACGATTGTCGTCGCCACTGCGGGAAATGAGTCCTCCTTTTTGAATTTCCGCGAACGGTTCCCAATGCATTCTGTTATTCAAAACATCCACTTAGCATCACGACTCACAAGGAGTGCTCCTTTTATCTGCACTCTCACATTGTCTATGTCTCTCCCTTGATAACTATTACTCGCTTAAGTATAGGTTTTGTTTGGAAATATGCTGTTGTTGACGAATAGTTACCTAGGTAGCAATGGGAATGATAAGCGCTAAAACAGAGAATAATTGGGCGCTCTCAGGGAGGAGAGATTAGTAAACTTCGAGGAATTCGTGCAAACCGACGGAATGTTAGCAATTCTAATTTCGAACCATCCCTCACCCCCCACCCTCCCCGGAGATACCTTTTAAACTCCATTTTCTGGCTCCTACTACTGTCTTGCACCTTTGTGCACTAAATGCCGTCTAACATAAGAGAAATCAAAGAAAGTTTAGTGCGGCATTTAAGCTGATACAATATGAGCGGCTTTGAAAGAGTTTCATGGCTCCACGAAATTGCCCTGCACTTTGACAGGAGCTACAGTGATGATCCCTGCAAACGATAGGGCAAGTGATGCGGCGCAGTCAGGGCGGCCTTGTTCCAACAACGATGTAATCGTGAGCCCGCTACAGTTACTGTGAAGTCTGCCCTGGCTGCGTTACAAGCCAATACCCTGTCATACCCCTATCGTTTGCAGGGATCGTGACTGTAACTAGATGCCTTCCCCTGCCCAAGATGTGCAGGACTCGTACACCTAGCAGGGCAGAATTCGGCACCACTGAGCAGGCGCTGTGTGGCGCCTGTTCCGAGGAAGGTACTCTTAGCGCCCTATCAAGCTGTACATACCGACCCGGACGCCCACCGCGCCGCCCGCCCACAAATGTCCGACCGATGCTGATGCTCGTATCGCTTCATTTGCGAAGTACATATGAAGCGAAGGGATTGATATGAAGCGGCTGCGGTGCTGCATGGATATATGAGTACATACATGCAGCCGTATCTACCGTAGCGGTTACTGGCACGATGCCAACGGGAAACTCGTCCAAATCGCTTCCTGAGTCGTCTGAGTTGTATGACCAAAGCTTTTTTGCGAGTTTTTTTGACGTTTTCACTTTGCTCTACCGCTATTTCCCCGCTATACAGCACCCCTGCTACCACTCTACACGAAGTACCAATCCTGCCGTATACCTTTGATTCAACGAAATTTCAAGGACGTCTAGAGAATTCATTTTTAAAAAATAGCAGGGGAGCTCTTTGGTGAAAGCCCGTCAGTGTGCTGCTATAATCCCCACAAGGATTCACGAAACTCTTTGTAATGCGCCTCATTTTCAGGTCGGAAAATTCCCGTGCTCGTTCTCGCCGTCGATGACGTCATTGTTCGCACTGGTGTTTTATGTGGTTGCATTTCATATGTTTGCATTTTAGAATTTCCACTAAAATGCAGGTGTTCGTCGTTCATTTCCGGCCATATTGATTTTATCGATCGGTGTTTCGATCAATGCAATTTATATTTTGTTGTTCAAATGTGATAATTTCTTGAATTGTTGCTCATCTCACTGCCCTCACACTTGAACGCTAAAATTGAATAGTCTTTTTGTAGAATCATTAGAAAGGGGCCGAGGGGTGGCAGTCAACGAGCTGGGGGGCTCATCCACCTACGGCGGTCCACCCCAAAATGACCTCTTCATATCGGTTTTCCTCCATGCGTTTTTTTCCTCCCTTTCCTTTTTTATCGTCGCCAAATCATCCTTTGTGACTTGTGATTGCCGGTTGTTCTATATGAAGATAAAGAGTTTTATTTTTTCGGTGCCCTCTTCAGTGCATGTTCAAGGAATTCACACTTTTCCCTTGTTGACTGGCTGAACGAACTACATTTGATTACAAGAAAGTTCATAGTTGCCATCGTCGCCTTGATGCACTTAAATCCTATAGAGATTTATTGAATTCGCTTAGAATTATTTGTTATAAACCTTTTGGCCCTTTAGTGTCTCTTTTAGGATGAAGTGAACGTCAGCTCTTTCCAGGCGTCCAAATGCAGCCATCATTGTAGCTGGAAAATTCCAAGGAACCCTGGAATTGTATTTATCAGGAGAAAATTTGATTTTCTGAGAAAGCTACGAACCAGCTAAAGCTTTTATTGCTCATTGAAGTTGGGGGCTGCACTGTACGTTAGGCGACGAGCCTTAAGGCTACTGTATGCTTCGCAAAATACAAATCACAATACAAATTCGTATCGAGACGCCAATTTCCGGCACTGCAAGGTGGCAGTTGCTGGAATTGCTGACGGGATGAGAACCTAGATCCATCCCATCAGGGCACCTCATACAGTCGTCATCCGGGCAGTTGATTAGGCGGTCAAAGGGTCGCAGACGCGGCTGCGGCGCGTCACGACCGCGGCGATCAGCTGTTTCCAGCCTATTTAGCCATTTTCTCCCTAATTTTCACTGTGTTATTTATTATTAATTATTATTATTTAATTTTTCTGGTGAGTTGTCTTTTTGACTTTGTGAAGTATATTGGGACGAGGATTCTTCCTTTGTTTCTGTAATGAAGTGTTTTTTTGCGATTTTTTAGGTATTTGTTTGATTTGTTTAATTATTTAATTGTTCGCAAAAATTAGAGAAATCTCAATCATAATTCACCTTGTGAAGACAAGGAACAACTAATCTCGAGAAAAGCAGCCAAACAGTGTAAATTAGGGAGAAAATGGCTAAATAGGCTGGAAACAGCTGATCGCCGCGGTCGTGACGCGCCGCAGCCGCGTCTGCGACCCTTTGACCGCTTAATCAACTGCTCGGATGACGACTGTACGTGTAGAAATGCCCAGGGAGGACGGTCTTGTTGCTGGAGGGAGAATCGTATTTGCCTTCGAGATAAATGTTTTCGACGTTGTTGACTTTTTTCGATCTTTCCTGTTTCAAATGTGTACATCTACCTTGCCCTCATTCGAGGTCAGTCTTACGGTTAGGGATTCTGGTCATACTAGAGGAGGAATGGGGGAGGGGTTATAATAGGGAGATGGTGAGAATCAGTAAGACCTCCTCCCCTTGTCCTAGGCTCTTCAATCTCCACACAGAGACCATCACCGTTGGGGATTCTCGCAATGGGGCGTACGTATTTGGTCGCTGGGGGAAGGGGGGGGGGTCGTAACTGTACCGGGGAATTTTTCTTGATAAATTATTTTTCTTGTTTTACGGACGTTATTAGAGTGGAGGTCGTACTAGCTCGGTGTTGGGAAAGGATGCGGAGTCGTATTTGTCTTCTGAGAGAACTTTGTGCCGTGGAGAAACATTTTTCCTGGTTGTTGTTTAGCGATTTCTCCTGTGAACTAGGCAGGGGGGAAGTCGTATCAAGCCTGACTCAACCATAATCTCCATTTGATGATCCCTGTCTCCAGATTGGCTAAGAAACACCCTCCTCTAAATAAGTTTACTTTGTTCACCCAAAATATTTGTAACACTTCGATGAAGATAGGCGCTTCTTGCCTAGTGAACCTTAGCCCTAGTCCTCCCACTGGAATACTGCATTTCACCGCCGTAACCGATCTAAGAAGTCGCATAATACGTGCGGTTACTCAAGTACTCATCGATTACACTTGGTCGTAATAGTGCGGCTCAATTAGGGATGTTATGAGGCATTTAACTCAATGCGATTTCTTCCAACTTATCCCAACTTAACGCTTTCAGCTGGGTAACCCAGAGCAGAGGAATGACGGTGCCTGAATAGGGTCCAAACTTTTCCAGCGTCAGGATTGACGTCAAGGCGATCACGGTTAAGAGCTTTCTATGAGAACGCTCACGCCTGCGTTCCGTCGAAGTAATCCTATTTGATGAGGTCTCAAAGTCGTGATTAATTCCAGCCGAGAGGATTCATCTTTGAAATGCGCTGATTTTTTGCGCTACTATTTAGGATTCTGAGTTAACCACCTATGAAAGTTCATTGTCAGCCCGAAACATCGAAAGAATCCAGTATCAAAAGAACTCGACTTTCGCAATCAGGGCTCGTGCACAAGTGCAACTCTCGTCCAATCATAATAGCCTTGCCCACGTACCTCAAAGCGTCAGTTAACGTTTTTAAGGCAACATACGAGGTGACTTGGTAATTGGGCTCCAGATGTTCGACAGGCGGATATCGCCAGATTATAAACAGAAGCTTTCATAACAATAAGCCTCAGCATGTTCGAGCCCGCGATTATGCTTTGTGGACCTTCGTGCTCCTGAATGTAGCACAGCGTTAGAGGTAAGGCCCATGATCAGTTAAAGAGTTCTAAGCTCATCGTGCGGAGAGTTAGTGTGGAATGCAACGATGAACCCCGTCTGAGTTACAGGTCAAGAAGTGGTAAGGTAGCGTGGTCAAACACAAAGTTGCTCAAGTGACTCCGTCCGAGTTGATAGATGTCTTACCTGCGCTCTCCTTCGATTAGATGCTCTCTCGCTGCTTTCTCCGGCCTCTCGACCAGATCGATCCTTTGTCTCTCGCTTGCCACAAGTAGGACCTTACTTAGGGCGTTTTCAACGGTTTCTTCCATTTCTTCTTCAGGGCGATTCAACTAGCACGTATACTTGTGTTTGTAACCCCGCTACTTACAAGCTTTTCGTTCGCTCATCGCCAGACTGCCTTTCAGGGATACACACCTTCACAAAAACAATTAACCCGAACTTGCACTCATAAATTAAATAAATAAATTGAATCTTTTGTAAATGGCACCTATCAGGGCACAAGCCGGGTGAGTCGCTGAACATCTGGAGCGCTCAAAGACTCTTAAAGAGGATCCATAAAACTGTTGTGTGGAAAACTTGGAAGCAATACCGCAATGAAGGGAGATGGCTATGAATTTCATCGTCCTCACACCACTCCACACCCACGCGACGTAACCCACTGCCCACTCGTAATGTTCCCGAAGTTCATGCTTATCTATCGTCAGCACGTTAGTGCTCAGAGCGATGCAGCATCACCCGCGGGCTATTCTTTCGTTGTGTCTCTTTTTGCAAGGCATTTTTTTGTTACTCGAAATTGCGAATTTTTCGCGGAGCTCGCCGCTTTTATAAAAAAAGCTGTCGCGGTGTTCTAGGGTTTGACAAAGAGTGGTGAGAAGTTGAAGTTAATCCAGTGCTCCGCCTGTCTGCTTAGTGCGCGTGAACTGATGAGAGGGCGCTGTTTTTCTGACCACAATAACCCTCAGACATGGAACCTTGCACATCTGCAAGAGGCAGAACTCAGCCCTAAATTGTCTGCACAAATCCGAACACACGAAGCTTATCCCATGCTAAACATATGAAAACCAAAATCTAATTGGATTTGTCGTGACGTCATTGCGTGCTAGTTATCGACAGGAACAGGAAAGGCAGGAATAGAAACCAGGGGCAGAAAAAACGGAATAGAAAGACGGGAAGAGTTCCGAGTGTCCAAAGCTTCCAAAGTTACGTCCAGACTGCCATTCCATTCATAACGGTGTCCAATTGATCAGTTCCACAAAAGGAGTAACTTAAAGGCAAGTGGCACGATAAATCACCAAGACGATGCGATGCTGCATGACTATGTGAGTACAAACATACAACTGTACCTACTGCAGCGGTTATTGGCACGACGCCAACGGAAACTCGTCCAAAATTGCTCCCTGGGTCGTGTAGGACAAGACTCTTACGAAAGTTTTCGACCGTTTCACTCCGCTTTTTCGCCATTCTCCCATTACATGGCACCCTGAAACTATTTTAGACTGAACCAAATTATCGTGCCTTATGTCTTCAACTGCAAGGAGGCTGGGGACACTTCGCTGACACCGATCTGAGAGCTAGAAAAGCTTCGTTTCAACGTGGCCTATTCTGACGACGCGACGAAAATTCACGACCCGTCAATGCCTAGGGATGAATAATTTGTTAGAATCCTCTCTGATGTTTGGCGCTTTCAGCGTCTTTATTCCCAAACAGCATCAGCGGATCATCATCAGAGAATTTCTGCTCTTTGAGATGAGCACTTTCTTCTGTGGAGGATAAACAGATCACGAATGTAGCTGAACTCCTTAAAAATGAGAAACGAGCTCAAAAAATTCTAAAATGCCAGGTTGAACCGCAAACGTCAGCCTTTATATGAAAGAACGTAGAAGAGCAATTCCCTCTAGAGGCTTTTCGCTGCCAAGCGATTCAAGTGGTTTCTTCTGAGGCGTGCGTGTATTGAGTCCATTCGCATAAAATGCGAGACTTGCTCAATATCTTAACCAAATATAAAAGTGCATTCACACGGGCTGAGGAAAAACTCTTGCAATACCGACAATATGTAGCTTCGGTGGTGTCAGGAACGCTACCTGGAAAGCACGAGCTCCGGTTTGAACCCTCTCATGCCGAGAGCTCAACAATCTCGTTTTCACTCAATTTTATTCCTAATGATACTCTTAGGAGTAATAGACCACTACCCCTGGACTCAGCAATTTCAGATTCAAAAATCCGGCGACCAAATAAGAGTCAACAGTTGAGTTCCGCTTTGATGTTGGAGGTGTTGGTATACATGACCCTCAAGAGGAAGATGATCTACAATGTCGGAGGCGGAAAGGACCTTCTTTTCGGCTTCATTTTTTCTTTCTTTTTATTGACAAGCGTTTCGTTTTTTCTTGGAGGACCTGGTGACGTGTTGGGTACAGATGAACGAGAAGTCGGAATAGAATAAGATGAACCCCCTCCAAGCGTGTCCTTCTATCATTTAGAAAAACACTTGTAGCCAGCTAAGTTGAAAATGTGTGCGTTGTCGCGAAGCAAACAAGAAACTTGCCATTTTAGTGGTTATGAAGTACTATACATCTTTTGACAGAGTGCAACATTTCGGCCTATTCGTTTGTTTGTGAAAGCTAACAATGAGACGAGTCATCGAAATCCCGCAATAATGCCTGGGGACCTCCTCTTTCTGAGACTTCACTGGTCGCAGTTGTTACTGGTAGTTAGCTACTTCCGAGTACTGCTGCTTCAGCATTTTCTTAGGAAAACACTGAGTACTTGTGGTGATCTCTTCTCCATGGCGCTCCCTGCTTTCACTGTGGGAGCAGCAAGGACGGTATTTTTGAGCTTTAACATAGTTCTTCCGGCGAGCTGCGCATCTGCAGAACTCGCTCTGCAGTTCTTACTGTTCTTTTTTTAATATTCTACTCCACCCCTTAGGTTTCTACTTCACAATTGTGATCGAAGGCAGAGCCCACGATCAGTCATAACTGTCTGAGCTCGGAAAGGTAGTGTCACTACAACGAACAATCCTGTTTGAGTTTTACGTCAGAAAGTGGTAAGGTAGCGGCGGGAAAGTATAGGTTGCTCAAGTAACCCCGCCCACAGTGATAGATGTCCTATCTATGCTATCCTTCCTTTGTATGCTCTCTCGCTGTTTTCTCTGGCTTCTCTCTCCCAGTGTCCACATTGATTGTTTTCTTTCACGTTGCACAAGTAGGGCTTTATGTGAAGTCTTCTTGACAGTTTCCTTTCCTTTTTTCACATGAAAGCCAACTAGCACATACTACTCTGTTTCTTAACCCCATTACCTACAAACTTTCCGCTGGCTCATCGCGACGTCTGCCTTTAAGTTCCACCTGTACTATTCTAATCGTTCTCCATTCCCGTGACGAAGTAAAAATACTGACCAGTGATGCTGACACGCTTCCCGTGCAGTGTAAGCCATCGACCTTCACAGCTGATGGGTACGTGTGGCTTCTCAATCTTCTGTCATCGTACCCATAATGAATGACGATGGACTGGCGAAGCACTTCCTTCATGCATGCTGAACTTTTGGCTGTGCCAAGCTATGAGCTTTTGCGATATAGCCTTCTGGAAGTGCAGAGTAGATGATGGCCATAATGGGAAAGCACTTCACTCAAAACGTCAGCACTTACCCTTTAGCAGTTGGTGCTTCTGTAATTTACTTCAGTAACTTTTTCTCACGCCCTTTTTCTGGAGAAACCCGAGAGTTCACCGCTTGCGTGACGTTTTTGACGGTCATCTAACGACCCATGTATTGCTTTCATAGCCTATCTTGCCCTATGGGCTATTCATAGCAACACCCTGCTACGACTTTCATCGTGATTTTAAGCTACTGTATGTAAGAGAAATGTGCAATTGCACAGAGATGAAGGGAGATTCTATTGCCAACGAAGCACTATTATTCTTCTTAGATAAGTTCAAAGCAATTGCAATTAATTGCGTTCAAGCAGACCAATATCTAGACGGAAAAACGTCATGCCACAGTAGCGAAGTCATATTACCAGATATTAGGCAACCTGTCAAGCTATAGCAAGAAGTGGACGAGGAGCCCTTAATCGAAGCAAATAGAGCTGTCTGGGGGGTTACCGATCGAGAGATCAACTGTTCTCACTTGCCCACATATCCATAAATTTCGCTATTAGAGACAATTACTGCACATGGCCAGACCTGCGCAATGGCATAGCGGAAGTTGTTTTGAAAACGAGTGAGTAAAGCCTTGAATGATGTCCTCAATTTGTGTCTACTGGCTCACCGATGCCGGCCCGACTACACCCTGGGGGCGGCTCCACCCCGAAAGCCCCGCCTACGTTTGGCTCCCAGATGCGTCACTGAGGCTCGTTTGCCTACCATCGTCGTCGTCGCCATCGTTATCGTTGAGAAAATCCCTGGATTTGCACCCTATTCAATGACTCATAATCATTCCTATCACCTATGATCAGCTAATGCGGAATGATACTGTCATGGGTGCTTACGTTGGCCGTTTTTCACGTGTCGGGTGAGTTCCTTACTTTCTCACCAACCCCAATTTCACCTTTTTTCACATTTTTCGCTATTTTGCCTGGATCAGACGATGCCGAGCATCATCTCTTTCATAAGTACCTATTCCAATAGTGCGAGCCTTAGTCTACTTTAATCCATTGAACTTAATGTTGACCCTTTCTAAATCTGGACTTTTGATTGATCGCTTTGAGTTTTGGCCCCTGAACCTGCTCCTGAATTGTGGTTTTTTTCTCTTTCACAGCTCTTCTATCACTGAACCCCCTCATCTGCCCTATTTTCCAATTAATTCGGCCTTTCAATCGGGGCAAAGGCGCCCTATCAAGGATGATTTTTAATATCGTCAGAGCAATCTTTCCTCGATCTCTCCATTCATTTCTCCCTCTCTTCTTTTTTCTTCTTTCCTCATTGAAAATGCGACCTTTTTTCGCCTTATTTATACACTAGCACTTTTGTGTTATCCCGATGACTACACGACGAGTACCCCGAGTAATTATTCGACGGAAGAGCCGTACATGCCGTGAGATCTTATCCTTCAAGTGGGTCTACGACGTAAGCAAAGTTGCCGATGCTGCTACTAATTTCCTGGCAGCCAGGGAGTTCCTGCTGCGATTATTATGTACGGGGAGCTCTATGCAAGTGAATAGCGATAATCAATGACAAGAAAACATGGGAAAATCGCGCCTCCGACTAGCAAGCGCTTTTAATTGGACTAATTTTGCAGAGACCGCTTGCAGCTAAACGTCCACTGCAGTGACCTGGAGCATTACCGGAAAGTGAAATGATGAGCATTAGTTTCTCAGGAAATGAGGCGAAAACTGTGACACGCAAAGCGTTTCGCGACAATACTGAAATTTGAGACGGCCCGAGGGGCTGTCTGTCCGCTGTGTCTCCTGCCGTCACCACTGACAAGGTCATTAATCACGCAAGAACCTCGCCATTCACCCAACTTTTTAGGAAATGCCCACTTCGAAATGACGCCATGAGTTAGCTGCTCACAGCAACATGTCCACAGAAACACCTGCGCGCGTATTTTGACGGTAGCGTGAGACATTTCCCTTCATAATAAAGCATCCCTTCCAACTGCGCCCTTTGCCAAGGCCTTTATTGACCTCCCAAGAGTCATAGCTCTTTGTCTTCCGTTCTGCCCAACGTCTGCCTCATTGACGGCTTCGTTGTTCTCACAGAGCTGAAGAGGAAGCACAAATGAGGCGCGTGTGGGATTAGGCGTAGGTCATCAACATGGTTCCTGCATCGAGCAGCTCAACACTGAAGGCTTTTCGTCGCTCAATGCAATCCACAGCTGACGATTGGCCCAAAAGCGATAAATCGCTGCCGGGCTCTTATCTCTACATCGGTTTATCGTCACTCATGTGGTTGTGGCAGCATTCGCTATTCCGACACCCCTCTTGAAATGCGCTGACTCAAATTAGTAGCGAATCCCTTCTCAGAGCCCATGAATCGCCTCCTCTCCCAAAATAGACGCTGAGCTGTACCCTCCTTCTCTTGACGCTTCCTTTAACCGAGAGCTTCTGGCCGAAGGTAGTTGCCAGCCCTGAACCTGGCTTTATATTTTTAGGTATCGTAAGGCTGCACTGAGCATATTTCATTGGGAGGATAATAATAGGCGGCAGGAAGAACGTACTGCACTTTGGTGAGACATTTATCATTCGAAGTGCAATGGAAAACAGGTGTCTCAGCTTGATCTATGAGCTTCAAGAGTGCATAATGAGCCTGACTGAGGAAATCACCTTTGATTCCTTCTATACTAACAGTCAGCAATGGGCCCTTTTCACCAAAGCTTCCGGAGTGCGAGAGCATGGGCTCGTTCCACCTCGTTTATTCTCGAGATCTTCTCGGAAGGGGCGCAGCCTCAGCCGTCTCTCTCTGCTTAACCAACTTTTCGGCGATAACTGATGTATGTGAGCAGGAAATATCTGCTCGTCGGCCGAATTCTTCTGCGAAAAGATTTGCCAGCCATCGAATGCTGCGCCACAACCACATGAGTGACGATAAACCGATGTAGAGATAAGAGCCCGGCAGCGATTTATCGCTTTTGGGGCTAATCGTCAGCTGTGGATTGCATTGAGCGACGAAAAGCCTTCAGTGTTGAGCTGCTCGATGCAGGAACCATGTTGATGACCTACGCCTAATCCCACACGCGCCTCATTTGTGCTCCTTCTTCA
>MU914002.1:0-21298 GCA_036418165.1 Cooperia oncophora | reverse complement strand
ACCTTGATACCTTGACGGTTTTGAGAGACGATCTTCTGACCAGGACATGGTCGATTTCCGTTTGTCTCCCTCCACTGCTGTAGGTTATCTTCTGAGTCCTCCTTTTCGCGAAGAAGGTGCTACAGATTGCTAAGTCGTGGGCTGTGGCTAGGTCAAGGATCCGTTCTCCCTCAGCATTTCTTACTCCTATTCCTTAATATCCGTGCACCCTTTCGAAGGCCCCTTTTGTGCATACTCACAATGGCATTCAGATCTTCACCAGCTATTGGGAGGTCGGTCAATCTTCACGACCGATCTTCCTGGTAAGCGACCCCACGTTCAGGGTCCCAATTCGAACTAGCTTCTTTGGCCGAGGTCGTTCACCCCTCGGTAGCCCTCGCATACTGACCACAGAACTCGGGCGAGGGTTCTGCGCGCCACTTCCGGGTGACGTCCTAGCATTAACACTGATTCTATTGCGACTTGTGATTGTTGTGACGGGTTCCTCCATCAGCCGGCCTGTCAACCTGGGCCTGACGCTGGTATCGTCCCCATTTTTGCAATTTTTGCAAGGCAGGTTTGTGCCTCGGCAGGGATTGAACTCGTGGCTCAGGGTGTGAACGTGAGTCTACACTCTTAACCACTCGGCTATCCCTGCCCTGGGTTGTATCAACATCTGAGAAGGTAAAAAACAGTTCCCACGGTGATCGCTGGGAGGAGACTGAGGATTCCTTCATTGACGTACCTTTTCTCTCCTGTCCTCCTCTACTCCCTTTCGAAGGAAGGCTTCCTTCAGTCATGAAGGCTACATTGATTCTCTGCATGTGTCCTAGTAATATCCTCGGAAAACGGTAAAACTGGAAAAAGTAGGGGGAAGTTGAAGAAATTTGAGAAGATGGTAGCTAGGATGGAGAAAGGCAGGGTCGTCGTGCGTGCTTTACCTAAATCCCCAACCATTAATTTGCCTAAAAGCGGAGGTTTTCCCAAAAAAAATTGTTAGCTAAAGGGGAAAGTCGGGAAAATCTACGGTCGTGGATAGGATGAGGGAATGGTGACTCCACTATGCAGAAATACCTGAAATATCCCCTAACGGCAGAATGTGCCTGTCCTGGAGGGGAGACCTCTAACATCGTGAGGTTGCTGAGTTACGGGTGAAGCGGCTTGTTGAAACGCCATCGGCACTGTTTGATGTAGAGGGGCATTTTGCTATTTTGCACGTTTTCCCTTACTACGAGGGTTGTTCAAGCACTACCGGTACCGGGGTGATTTAGCAGTGAAGAGGGAATTGAGATCATTTCAGTAGGCAAGAGCATTCCGTGAGGGTATAGATACAAAATTATTTAATCATTATCAGTGCCAGAAGACCAGAATGACTGATGCGACAATGTTGAGAAAATGATTACTGATTAAAAAAATTGAGAAAATGAAAAGAAAATTGAGAAAATGATTAGTGATTACTTCTTGTTCCTAACCTAAATAGAGTTCTCCGTGTAAAGCGTTTTTCTGACGATGAAGAGCTGAAAGCGGCAATTAAGGCTTATTTTGGGACAAAAGGGAAAATATGCTTCAGAGGGTACAAAAAATATAGTTTCCCCGAGCGAACAAAAGTTCTGAGCTTATGGGGGACTAAATTGAAAGATAAAGTTTTATTCAGAATTTTCTGCCTTTTCCTTCATGCCTAAACCGAGAATACATTGAAAACCCTTCGTAGTAGGAAAGGCCTATTGACTTACGAGACGATCCCGTTGGGACATGTTTCGTTCAAGTGTGAACGAGGCTGTTGCTATTCCAGAACTCTTCAAGAATTTGGTGGTCTCCATAGGATTCATCGGCAGGGATTGATGGGAGTCAACAAAATGCCCCCCCCCTAAGCCGAATTGCGCCCAACAAAACTAGACAACAGTGAAAAACAGCGGTTATCGGAACGAAACAACTCTATAACTTTCCCTCTTCTTCTATGGTGACAGTAGTCCACTATGGGCAAGGCATTTCTCGCCGTTGAGGAAAACTTTTGTAAAGTACACCTGCCCACCCACCCAGAGACTCCTCTTCCTTACGACCTCCCCCTTCATCATCCTAACTCCCTAAACTCTCACAATCTTCCCCCTTATAGAAATTCTCGAAATCCCTAGCTCTTCCACAAAAAAAACATCATCGAACGAGGGGGATAGGCGGCAGGACGCATCAGTGGGAATTTTGGTCGACTCCGTACGATACCACACCTTTTAGGGGTTGGTGCGACTTCCTCCCCCCTGACTCCCCCTAATTCCCTCTCTGGTACGGTCGAGAGGAGAGTATATAGCACATATGAAACGGAAAAAACCACGAGGAGAAAACGACCCTCTCTACCATTCCTTAGATTTTCCCCAACTTTACTAATTCTCAGAAATTTTGCGGAAATTTTCCTACATTTACTCAAAAAGTTCCTGTCGAGCGGGGAGGAACATAGTGCATATATAACAGGAAAACCACGAAAGTTCAGCAAGCTCTCGCAGAAGGTCTGGAGCCAAATACGACTCTCCTCTTCATAGCGTCCGTGGAACTAGAAAAATCAGCATCAAAAAATTTTTTCTATGGACAAATACACGCCCCTCCTCAGCGACGACCCCCTCCTGTCATAGAATCTCCAGCAACCATGTGCCCTGTGCGGGGGAGAGGTTTATAGCTCACTCGAAACAGGAAACAACGGAGAAAAATCAACAGCAGCAGAAACATTTTCCTCAAAGGTAACTACAATCCCCTTCCTTCAGCAATCAAATACGGCACCTGTCGCGGGGATCCCCAGCGTACGATCTGCCTTGACTATAGGCCCGCACTTCTATACATTGCATAGGGTGCTTCATGTAAAGACAAGCCACGAGTCACATGACACTTCGTTCTAGAAAAATGAAAGTATTGGATTTCCTGAAAGAAAAGGAAAACTCGGATTTTTCTAGAAATAGGGAGTGGAACTTTTATTCCTGCAAGCATGAAAAATACTAGGGCCGAAAGAATTCTTAATGACGTCATAAATCAACCACAAAAATTGAAGTATGGAGCGATAGCACAGCAGTAGTGAAAGAAATCGATTGCATCTGATAGGTGACCTTATCGTCACATGCGAGGTTACGAGTGATACGGAAATCTATATTACGCCTGTTTATGGTGTGGTAGACGACCGATGTAATCAGTTATCTAATCCTTTTTGTCTTTATTCTAATTATATCGGCAGCTAGTAATCAATGAAACTAATGCGGATCTGTCCAGGGTCCATCAGAACGTGGAGCGCTTTTTGAGTACGTTTTTTGCATGATGTAGAGGCACGTGCGAGGATTACTAACGGGGGTTCATTTTCCTACGCGGCTCTGGGAAACCAAACGATAGGCGAAGGAGAAGTCTATGATAACTGATGGTTTTGCGCCCCTTTGAGCTGCAAATCACTTGCAACTTCGACCAGTTGCTGAGTGGAGGGTCCTTATACAAACTATTGAAATCTCGGTGAAAAATAGTCGTGAGTGGGGTGTTACTTGAGTCACCTGTGGGTAAGTGATTTCTTAGTATGGTTTCTTCAACACTGGCGCTGTATAAGAAAGCATGTGTCGGATGGCCTAGTGGATGACGTGGAGGACTCTCATTCTGAAATTGGTGGTTGGATTGATGGTTCAGTTCCCCGCAGGCCCGTAATGTTTGCATTTTTCAGATTTCGCCACAAGCGCGACCATATATGCCTGCGCATGAATATAATTGGGATATCCACCATTCAAGGACACTTTCCAATAGTTACACCCCTAATTATGTCAAAATCGTAACCACCATCCTTGCGGGCAAGGCTACGATATCGAAGGAGGGCGTAGGAACATCAAATGAACGTGGGCTCTCTTCAAACGGATGTCAGGTGCCATTGCAGAAGACACATTGCAGTTCATCGTCGCTTATTGTCCCACCTCCTGAAAAAGAAGGAAATAAAAATAAAGTGATAATGGTTACCACAATACCATCAAAATTTGCTTTTGTGTGGAATTATTACAGCTTGCGGGCCCACATTCGTTGTTGTTCCTTTGCCCTCGTTAGATATCGTAGCCTTGCCTACAATGGTGAAGGTTGTACTAATTTCGCAGCTCAAAAACATGAGAGGATGGAGCCACTCACTTGTGAAGAGGATGCCCTGCACACCTTGCGCCATCCGTCTGCTTTGGACTTAGCCTCTGAAGGCTGAGGCCCCAATAGGTAATGAGTTACGGGAGCTCATATAAATACGTGATCTAGTAGTGAAGCAAAAAAAACGTGAAAAGTCATGGAAGTGCCCTGTTACAGAACCCGCTATGCCTGACCAACGAGTGGTGGGGTGACCGACTGTTCACTGGACGGCGCTATCCTCTCGCCATTTTCCAGACAAAACTAGTAAATACTGCATACTCATGGGAAGGGCTACGATGTCCAGAGAAGGCGCGGGAACCTCAAATGAACGCGCTACCTGAGGTTGTTTTTTCCTGCACTGCTGATTCACTTGCTACCTTTATACTATGTAAGCCCCCATAACTCCACTGTTTTTTGTGAGGAAGCTCCAGCCTCAAAGACTGCGCCGAAGGAGTGAGGCAGCCAAGGTGGCAACCTTTTTCACAAGCGAATGGCCGCTACACTCACCGTATTTTTTAGAATCTTGAGGCTCCGAAATTTGGTAAATTTTCCACTGCTGTAGGCAATGACTGCGATACCTAAAGGAGGGCAAATAGAACATCGAGTGAAGCGTGGACTCTGCCCTTGAAGCTGATGCGGTATTGCGATAAAATCTTCGAAGATGCACTGTTTAAAAAAGGTTATAGTAACAAAACTGCCTGTATCAATGGGAACAACCCGCATGCTGACTTAGAGACATGAGTTATTAATGGTGATTTCCTGCTACTTCAGAAAGAGAGAATACTGAGAGCATAGAACGAAGATGCAGCAGAAGATTACAAGACACGAATAGTCGATGAGAAAAAGAATGTTCAATTCCATGGACTCAGAACGATCATGATTGCTGCCGATCCGATCAACTAAAGCCTTGGACGAACACTTACGAAAAAAGCTTTCCAGGGATTCCGCATTCCGTAGGTTTTCAGTTGCTTTTAGTATTCTGCTCCACCAGAATGACACATATTACTACTGGAAATGACACATATACTATTACTGAAATCTGTTAATTCTCTGGGATACAATCTCCCCAGAGAATTTAACAGATTTCATAATCTGCAGACTGAACTATTATTACCGAGTTCCTGGAACCATCGGTGTTCGAAAGTTCAAGCAGTGGGACGCCACAACCGACAAGTGGCCGGTGAAAATGAAAAAGAAGGCGTCAACGGAATACTATTAGGTTGTCCCAAAAGTTCTGGGACACTTTTTGAATCTCGTATCAGATTTTTCCGCAGCCATTTCGAGATCCAGTTATGTGGTCTATGGGAAGTGTGTGAGGTAAGCATTCCACAGCTTCTTCACCGTCCCTCGCAGTCGCTGTTCTCATATGAAAAACGGTAATTGAAATTCATCATTTTCGACACACTTCGCTATATGAATCTCTACCAAGCCACAACGTGGTTGGAGCCATAAGCGGCATTTCCCTTATTTAGATCTTGATGTTAGCTTCCACAGTACGGCTTTGGAATGGCTCAATTGCTTCTGCTTTAGTGACTTCTATCCGGGTGAAAACTTCGTCCAAGGAAGTCCACAGCGCCTTGGATTTGACGTCTACTGCCTTCCTATTGATTAGAACCAATTCGTACGAATCAAACTTGCTGCTAGTCCCTACACTTGACTGGTCCCAAAGCACAAATGAGAGAAGGCCTCGCTCCCTTAGAAAAGTTCTGAAGTTCGGTCAAAATTTTTCTCATCAGTTGACCAGTACTCCAAGGGGAGCACATGTGGGTACTGTCTACAGTTTCTTTCCCGCTTCCGCTGTACGGGCTGGTTGAACAGCACTGTAACTGGATATGGAGTGGGTGCCTCTAGGTGAATCACTCCTGGGAGCGCCAGCGGCTAGATCCCCAGAAAGGGCAGAAACCGATCGCGAGCATATCTATCAATGCGGCTAGGGCGGTGAAGGCAGAGTGTATGTAGCTGGGTAACCTTTCTCCGTTCTCTCGAAACGGAAATTCCCCCTTCCCAACGCCCTTATGGTAACCAGGGAGCCCATATTGTAAATCGAATGCAAGTGGGGTGGAAAATCTCTACCATTTGGTCCCAAAACCGAGCAATGTTTGCCTACTCCACCACACCTCAGGGTCAAACATTTGGAAAACGACACTGCTCGAGATCCCGAAGCTTAGCTGGGGAATTCCACCACAGTCTTCGTGTAGCCCTGACTTAGCTCTTTCCGATCGCCATCTAAACTAATCCCACAGCGGCCATCTTCTTGGTAAAAAAATACGATTTTTGATAGTACCTCAAAAATGACCCAGCTGCCTTTCTGGCCACAGAAGAGGCTTCTGGAAGCAGGGCAACCACACATTGCGTAGTGATTGGCAACAAGTTGCCAATGAAGGTGACATATATATAGCTGATCAAAATTGCTTCCCACTGGAATAAACTTAATTCGAAAAAAAGTTTGAAAGTGTCCCAGAACTTTTGGGACAACCTAATATATGGATTTCAAGTTTTTGTGGGAACCGTTCTATTAGTTGCATGGGAGTAACAGTCAAGCAATATGCCTGAGAATCTGATGGAGTACTGCTTCTACGATAGTACTAGGAAGGACACCTATTGAATGGGTATCTTCGCTTATACGATAGCATGAATTCTTTTTTTGAAATGAACCCTTTACGCCTCAATTGGACACACTTCGGCTCGATGAGGGGGACCAAGTGGTTTTCAGCGGACAGTTTTTGACAGGCAGCCTGCTTGAAATTGACCACATTTTTGATCAAAAATTCAACCTTACTTGTTGCATTTCACAGGCTCAGAGAGTTGGCACGCAAATTAAGCAGCCGATGAAAATAAAAAAGAAGGCTTCAAGCAACGAAAAAAGAAACCAAAAAAGAAGAAAAAAAGGCGACCCGATAGCGAAAGGGGCCCACGATTCATGGGAGGCTCTTGATGAGCATGGGGTAGGCTGGTGTCGTTTAGGAGGTGACTGAGCTGGATTCCGTAGTAATACCCTATATGATACGGTTTCTGATGAGCTGAACCATTCTTTTGCGAAGATGGCAAAGAAAGAATCAAGTGAACCATGCAAATGTTCCCATTATATTTTGTGTCCTTTAACATTCAGTTAAACGATAACATTCAGCTAAACGACCTAATTTTGTCATATTATGCTGAAACATTCTATTATATAATAGCGAAAAAAATGCTTGCACGGGACCGTGCATGATTCATGATGATACGGTTTTTTCTGGAGATTGTTCAGCTTGGGAGGGGTATTTTGCATCGCTGCTTACTTTCGCTGGCTCACTAACATTGATTGACGGGTATGATTTTGGGGAAACTTGCTAACTCTTCTGAGTCTGCGAAATGCAATAAATGAGTTAATTTGATCACAAGAATTTACAAATCTGAACCAGATGGCCTGAACAAGTATATAAAGCAAATGTGGTGAGGAGGTTGTGAAGTGACTTGTCCACGCAGAAAAAATGTCAGAGGGTACGCTGAGAATGCCTTCAATAGAACCTTTTCAGCCTCAAACAATTGTACGGGCAGAAGGCCAAAAAGGCTGCATCTTAAATCGAATAGGCTGTTCCTTGCCATGAACCTTATGACGCTACAAAAGGCAACAGAGCATCAATTCTAGGCTACTTATGTCATTCAACGTTTTGCTGCTCAAGAGTTTTTCAGTGAGTTTCAAGTATTTTCGAAGATGAATCATTTTTTTAGACTCCCTGAAACACGTTGCGAAGTGACGGTTGTTCCGTTTTGACATGGCCAAAAGTAGGGATACGCCAATAGGGAAAGTACAGCAAATGACTGGTCCCGCCCACGTCTCTACTCCTGCGCCAAACTTATACTACGCCATTAAAGAATGAGATTATCGACTACCCTTTCTAATTGGTGCATTTACCGTGAATCGTATACATGTTTATTTGTATCTGGAGAATCACTAATTTTTCGGTTCGAATGTTCACCAACGACTACGGAGGCATTGAGCGAGGCGGTGAATTTAATTAGGAGGTATTCGGGCTTTGTTGGCGCAATATTTGTGGACGTTCCTTAACTCTCCGCCCATCCGATACTCGTGGAAAGACAAAAATGGGCACAACTGTTTTCAGTTAAACGGGTGAATTAGATGGTATCGTCCTAGATATTTCGAGATGCTATTATATTGGGGGAATGGGAGGGAGGGCAGACGGTTAGGACAATCGTGACTCGTCGCGCCGTCGCGTGCAGCGCGTAGCGCTGTGCCCTGCGTGGCAGTTCGAATAAGGAGAAAAGATAGGTAACCTCTCAGCGATTCACGCTCACATTGGGAGCGTTTTGTTTCTATCGCGTCGTTTTTAGGGTATAGCATCGATGGGTGAAATGGTGGTGTCAGTACAAACCCCTCCACCTCTTCAACACTACCCTACCAATTTCCACAGTAATTTCACCCAGCAAAATTTTCCCGTCGAGGGGGAGGCCAGGATGGGGGGGTACATGAGTACATGATACACGTGAATAAGCAAAAATCACAAAAAAATCACGAAAAGGCAACAACCGGGGAAAATTTTTCCCAAACTATGCTGCATCCTCTTCGTTGACGCTTGGTTTGGGGGCCCCCATCGCCTTCTCATCGCCTCTGGGGAGCAGTTAAAGGACTATTCATCCAATATTAGAGTTAACATAATTTGAACTAACCACCTTACTTGGATTTGGTCCACTAACTGCCAAGCTTCGTCTCTGCGGTGAATCTAGTTCTGGACAAGGAGTCTTTTGGACGCCCCTTCCAGGGTTATATAAGCGCCGATTCGCACTCTTTAATTTGATTGTGTATGCAGTTTCAACTGTTTATTAGTTAGTTAATCATTATTAGTTTTATGAAATGCTTTATCAACACAATGTATTGCTGGTTCAGTTAAGAGTCGCGTTTCCTGATCAACTTTCTTCTTGTCAACCTCCGCCCGGTCTGAAGCCACCCCTTCCGGACACAAGACCGGCACCGCCGGACTGCCTCCAATCCGGTCGTGAGTTTCCGAGAAGACTTGGTAAATGGTTTGGTGGAAAAAGTTCAGGTAGGTTTGCATGAAGAATTGACTGAACACAGATTCACAGGGTGACTTCGAATTATACTTCCTAACTATAAGATAAGCACATTTCAATAATGGCACATCATTGGACAGCAGCTGTGGTGTGAATGGGGAGAATGCGGAACTCCATAGATGTGGACCTAAGGAACAAAATTTGGATTAAAAATCGAAAGAAGACCCTGTCGAGCCATTATATGAAGATTTATAAAATTCTGGTATACCATAGTGATATCAGTCAACATTTAAAGAAACTATTTGTCAACTCTTCTACAGCACTGATTACGGCAATGGGAAGAGGAAAGGTGCAAAATGCCTCCCCCCATTCCGTCACTTAGATGCATTGATGATTCTCTGAGCAAAAACCCAAAGAAGCATAGGTCAAGGTGACTGCTCATTTTAAAGGCAAAAGCCCGCAATCAAATATTTTGGGTGATGGTACTGAACTAGCGATGCCAAGATGCCAATAAAGTCAATAGTGCGGAAGAAACCGGAAAAAGTGGTTGCAAATGCCCTTAATAAAACCCCTGCGCGAGCACACTTGTACGAGCAAAGGAAGAGCAAAAAAGTGTAACGGACAAGATCATTGGGCGGGAGTTTTTGGGGTCATTGTGGTTGCGCCATTGATCACAGCTGATTTTCCGTTGCCAGTAATGTCTCTGCCGATATTATTTAGCAGGTCTTCTATCATTATTGATAGCACAGCAGCGGGCGGGGTCAATGATAATGGGTCGGGCCAATGAGAGGAACGACATTGTCTCCGCCTTCCTCCCTCACCTTTGCGCCGCAAAAATGATGCAATCGCTGTCTCTGCGGGCATGTCTACCTGCTCGCGAAGAGAGAGGAAGATGTCAGCTGTCGCGGACAGTGCCTGTGAGAAATCCTTCAAAGGAACTTGACCGACAGCCCTTGTCATGACAAGAAAATAAACTGACCTACTGCGCCTAAGAATGCTGCGGTTGCTGCTACCATGGTCAAAAGTAGTAGTATAACTTTCATTCCGCACCCAAAGGATCTGAAAGGATCACTCATCGCCTATGTGGCAGTTGACAAAAAATGGTAGGAATAGAGAACAGCACGTTGAGCGAAACACATGGATCGTACTTGGTCGTTGTTGGAGAATGGGGAGAGGGATAAAAGAGGCTTTGAGAGAAATTTGTCGCGCTGAGGAAATTTTCCCGGTCGTAGACTTTTTCTAATTTGTGCTGTTTCATGTACCCCCTATTGCTATCCACTCGCCGCTCGACAGAAAATGGTGAAGAATTGGAAAATGTGGGGAACTGGTGAGTAGGTGTTGGGGAAGAGGGGGAGGGGTCGTGCCGATATCACCATTTCACACATCACGATGCTGTACCCTGGATAGGAATAACTGGATCCAACATAGCCAACGCACTACTCATAACAATGTTTTAGTTTCAGAAGCAAAACCGCAGAATGGCTGGTAAAAGCACCTTGCCACGAATTCCTTCTTCTTTCTTTAGCAGAAACAAAACCAGATTTGAAACTGTGAAACTGGAGTTGCTGGGACTCGGAATATCTTTGGGGGGGGCAGCAGGCTGAAAGATGTCGTTCGATTAGGAAGTGACTGAGCTGGGGTTCGCAGTGATACCCTATATAGCACGATGTCTGACAAGCTGGATCATTCTACTTTTATACAAGGTGGCGGAGAATCACGTGCACCATACAAACGTTCCAATTTTATTTCGTGTTTTTATTCGATAAAACCTTCTTTCATGAAATAATGCATTCGATAAAGCCTTCTTTCATGAAAAATTATGCCAAAACCTTTTGTGATAAAAAAAGGCGCTTGCACGGGCCCACGCATGATTCATGAGCATACGATCTTAAATTCTCCTTTGAAGAATATTTTCCAATGCATATATGTACATAGCAGTTTTAGACAATGTTCACCATGGGAAGGGCATTTCGCACTCTCGTTGCTCGTTGCTGTAGCAAAAGAAAGCAACGAGTGTGCGAAATGCCCCTCCCAAGGTGAACATTGTCTACAACTACATATATGCCTCAGAAAATATTCTTCGAAGGACAATTCTAGATTGTATACTTTGTAACATTGCAATTTGTCGGGGGCGGCGAGCGCAGCGCGGCACGAGCTCGCGTCCGGCCGCCTTGCTCTACCAATGGTGATCGAGCAATGATCGATGTAGGAAGGAATCAGCCACTGGTGGGAAGGCCGCAGGTGGGAACCGCTGATTGCGACCTGACAGGTCGCGGTGATATAAACTATATAATCATGCGTGCGCCCGTGCCTTTTTTATTACAGAAGGTTTTGGCATAATATTTTATGAAAGAAAGTCTCATTGAATGCTTAAAAACACAAAATGAAATTGGCACGTTTGTATGGAGCATGTGAATCTTCGCCTTCTCGTATAAAAGTAGAATGGTTCAGCTTTTCAGACATCGTGCTATATAGGGTATTACTACGAACCCCAGCTCAATCACATCCTCACTGGACAACAACTTTCAGCCTGCTGCCCCCCCCCCACCCAAACTGATATTCCGAGATATTGGTTTTGTCTCTGCTAAAAACCAAAAAGAAACTTGTGACAAGGTGCTTTTACCGGATCTTCGTCACCTCGTATAAAAGTAGAATGGTCCAGCTCATCAAACATCGTGTCATATAGAGTACTACTATGGAATCCAGCTCAATCAATTACTAGTCGAACGACATCCCTAAGCCTGCTTCCCCAAGACCGATAATTAAGGTCCCAGCAATCCCCGCTTTTAATCTCCCACCGACAACACCAACAGTTTATCATCGGGAATTTTCTTGTGCCCACTTACTCTGCTAAAGAAAGGAGAAGAAACTTGTGACGAGGTTGGTAGTTCGCTTTATCGAAACTAAAAGATTGTTTGGATTATGCGCTGGCTGTGTTGGATCCATTTACACTAACTACTTTTTGTCATTTCCTACATACGTGATGAGTGATACTTTCAGATCCTTGGGTGCGGAATGGACGTTACACTACTACTTCTGACCATGGTACCCGCAACCGCAGAATTCTTAGGCATAGTAGGTCAGTTTGCTTTCTTGTCATGACAAGGGCTGTCGGTCAATTCCCTTTGTAGGAATACTTGAAATGGGCAGTCATCTTGACCTATACGTCTTTGAATTTTGCTCCGACAATCATCGAGGCACTCCGGGGACGGGTGGGGGCATTTTGCACTTCGCCTTTTGCCATTGTCGTAGCTACTGCTTCACAAGAGTTGTCAAATAGTTTCTACAAGCGTTAAATGGTATCAACTGAGAGTATGTCAGATTTCACAAATTTATAATGGCGCGACAGGACAATGGGAAGTAGCTGACGTACAAAAGGCCCTTCCCATCTCGCCGAACTGCGCCCCATTATCTTGCTTTTCCCTCATATTACGGTAGTGCTGTGACAATGGGGAACTCGACCTGGGCCATACGTTAGTGCAATGTAAGCAGAAGACGCGAGCCTGCTTGAAAATGAACCCGAAAATTTGGACTTTCTTCTTTCATAGCACAGTAGCTCCTCGACTGACACGTTTCGTTTTGTTGATATCAGTTGTTGTGTTATCACTTTCACCTGTTCAACCTGCTGTTTTTTTAATGTGCTGGGATCGACAAGATCTATCTTATCGCTATATGTATCTTATCAATGTACCCTTATCTAATCGCGCCTATAAAGGTGGGGTAAGCTGGTGAGGTGCAGTTCACGACTTCATTCGACTTCTACGACTTCTACTTTCGCCTCGTCTCCACCGGTCCTCGCCAGCAAGCCCCACCCCAGTGTCGCAGTGTGCGGTTATAGGGAAGATGAAGTTCTTGGTTGATCTGTGCTTGGCATACCCAGGACATCAAGCGGCGAACCTACTTGGGGGCCGAAACTTGCCATCCCTCTACTGCACTTGGAAGCGGAGTGGAGTTGCACTCTAGCTTCCTAACTTTGCAAACAGCTCACGTGCCGCTAATCGCGGTGGAGCTGGAGAGCTACCGTGGGGTAGCACCACTAAGTCAGTCGGATAGCTATCCACTGTAAATCTTAGTGGGCGCGAAACCAGTTTTGCAAGGCAGAACTCTGCGCAAATTTTTTTTGCACAGAAGTTTCGCAAGCCTTTCCCGGAGCTATTGCAAGAGCTCGACCTTGCAGGCTTAGGGTAACTTGAGTTTACGCGGTCAGCTTGGCGGAGCTTACCAGAAGGAACTACGGTTCCAAAACAGGAAGAAAAGGAGCGTAGCAGATAAACTGCTCAGCTACCTTAGGCAGCGTTCACTTGTAGCGCTGCAACTGTAGCGCTGCAGCTGTATCTTTTTGAATTAATTCCCTTCTCTTTTGTTTCTCATGTTTATCTGATCCTGAGCTCCTTTTTTCTTTAACACTGAATTTTGATGTAGTTTTGATACAGAACACTGTGATGATTGATTTTATATATCGTTGTCGACTTTAATTATCCAGACTCAGGATTGCTTATTGATGTTTGATAGTCTTGCACTGTGATGCGTCATGTGATCCGACTGCCCGAAATATGTTCAAACAGTTTCAATTTACTCAATAGAAAATACATCAATTCAGTGTTAAAGAAAAAAGAAAAAAGAGAGCTCAAGGAATCGGGTAAAACATGACAAAGAGGAAGGGATTGAATTCGGAAAGAACAGCGTAGCGTAGCGCTTCCAGCGTACGCCAGCGGCAGTGTCGGGGAAAGGATAGATATCGATCTAGTAGCGCACGCTGGCGTAGTGAGGGCACGGGAAGCATAGCTATCGATCTAGCTTCACCAGCGTTTCTCCAGCTTTTCCCTGCGCTTGCAGCGACGGGAAAACTACTCTCCTACTTTTAGTACTCTCTAGCCCCTGTCTAGCCCCGTCGCTGCAAGCGCTAGCGGGGCTAGAGAGTATCGAAAGTAGCGAGAGTACAAAATACGGCTCCTCGCTCGCCTTACGCCAGCGTGCCGTAAGCGTGCGCTAGCGTACGCGTGGTGTGTGCGGGAACTCGCAGATCGATATTATCCTTTCCCGACTTTAGCCGCTGGCGTACGCTGGTACAGCGACTACCGCTGCCGCCAAACGCTATAAAACGCCAGCTAAGGGACCTGGAGTATGGTACAGCTGTTGCGCTACATTTGTAGCGCTACAAGTCTGAACGCTGCCTTATTGCCCTTGTAATCAATAGCTATCGTGGTAGTGGAACCGCAAAGCTTCGGCTAAGCCGAGTGCACCAGAATATAAGCTGCTCTGGAACGTTGTGTTATTCGCGAGTTCACCGAATATCTCCGTCGATGTTCATCGAAAAGAGTGAGCACTAAATTCTTGTAAATGTATATCTTTCAGAATGACTGTGCGATAACATCGACAAGGAACTCGAGAAAATGTACATCTTCGATTTTTAATCCAAATTTTCTTTTTATTTTCGATTTTTAATCCAAATGTCTAGTCCTTAGGTCTATATTTATGGAGTTCCGTTTTCTCCCCATTAACACCACTGCCACTGTCCAATGATGTGCCATTATTGAAATGTGCTTATCTTCCAAGTATAGTCGAAAGCCGCGGTGAATTCACATTCACGTCATTTCGTCATGGAAAGCATACCGCACGTTTTCACGGAAACCTTACCGTGCATTTTCGGCCGCGGAAACTTCGGAAGCTGTGGCTGTCGTCCGGTCCGGAGCTAGCAAGAAGGAAGCTGATCAGAAACGCGAGTCTTAACTGATCCAGCTGTACATTGTGTCAATAAACAGTTTCCGCTTTGCAGTGTGCGCCCTCCAAGGCGATAAGTGCGATAAGCACCTCCAAACTAGTCGCAAACGAACAGAATACAACGTTGTTGTGTGGAACACATGGGGATCGTACTTGGCCGCTAGAAAGGGGGGGGGCGTATATTTGGTCGTTGTTAGGCCGCTCGACCGGGGCACATCGTTGGTTGGGGAATCCCCAACAGGGAGGTGGTATTTGGCCGCCAGGGGTGGGAGGGGAGTCGTAATGAGTGCGGTGGCCAGTAACGAGCAGCGCAAAGGTGTCAGTGTGCTGAGTCCTATACAGCGAAACTTGCTTTGTAGAGAACTCGGATATTTAAAAAAATAGTACAAAACTTTCATTCATCAAACTAATCCGAAATAACTGGAAATATTAATAAGTCGACATCATCTCGTAAGTGACTAAACAGTACAACTCATACTCTGGTTCGCTGCGGATGATGGGGCGTGTCCGCGATCGCGCTTGGCGCTGAGCCAACCTGTTTTTTTTTCGACAAACGACAGGACTACCATATCGTTCGTATCAGACGTTTTCCAGCACTTGGTCTCCTTCATCGGAGTCAGCAATTCATTGGCGGAGCACGAATCTGGCGGCGTCGACAGGGACACGCTCCATCATACGCAACGGAAAACACTGTAAACAAGTGCACAGGTTCGCCATGGACCTCCCTGAATCCTATAGACACATTTGCTCGCGTGGACAGACATTACGCATCCCATCACCTCTCTGCGTGGCCTCAATCTCGCGGGGTGTATCAAACGTTTATCATGATTGGTGCTAAACAAATCACATCCTGCTCCTGTTCCACCACGGGCTACGTTCTACATGTATTTCTGGTCATCCGAACACGCTCGGTTGAAACTGTACACAGAAAACGGACTTCTGAACAATTCGGAGTGTTCCCCAACAAATCCCCAACGCAATTATCTCATGAACACTTCCGCGCGACTTCAGCAACAATGCTTAAGCAGATTTTGGACATAGAGAAAATTTTTCTGAAAATTCGACAAACTACTTGAGGATCCGAAGGGAAATATCTTGGCTTCAAACCATGTACAGTTCGCACTGCGAAACCACTGCTCGAAAAGTGAACTCCCCAATGAAATCACCCAACGCAAATTATACTCTGCTTGATTGGGCGACGTTCTATGACCATTTCAGATATGTTTTTGGGAAGCTCAACTCCTTTTCTTCACGTCTATGTTTTCCTTTCCCAACGGTCTGCATTGAAGGAAGTTAATACCCTCCAAAAACACCTTCCTTTCCTGAAAACTCGCGCACCAATCCAACCACCTTGCAACCACCTTGCACGGCTGGTCCTGCCCAGAATCCCTTCCAATCGATTCCTCACCACTTTCCAGCTGATCGGCTGGTATAGCTCCATTTCTTTTCTTTTTTTCTGTTATGCTGTCTGTTTTTCTGTTATGTTATGCCCTTTCTGCTTTCGGTTGCGTTGTTATGCTACATCATTTAGGCCGCGTTCATAGCTTGCGACGGTGAAGAAATGCAGAAATGCGGAAAATGCAGAAATGGCGAATTTCTGAAAAAAAAGACAATCTGTCAAATTGGTCGCGGACATGGCACCCTACTGCGCCGATCGACATGGTGGTACCGCGGCTCCCCGCCGTCCCCTCGCGCGCCTCTGACCACACCCTCTCCTGCGCACCGCCACAAGGGAGGGTTGGCCCTAACCCCCCGGGGACATGCGGCTTTCCTACGGCCGGCCATCCTGCACGACCCCCAACCCGTCCACCGCGCGTCTCCACCGCCTACCCGTGCCCCAACGCAGACCGCCGTCCCTCAACGATCCACCACGGCCTCCGCGTACCGCCCCACTGTGGACTGCCCCTCAAACGCCAACACCATCGGAAGAATAAAGGTGATAAAGTAGCTAAAGCGGAGGGTGTGGAGACACCAGATGTCATGGACCAGCAATTGCATTAGAAGCAACTCAAGGCACGACAGCTTTACTTATGAGTTCATTCGCACCATAACAGGAGCAAATACACCCGATTTTTCAAGCAGCTGATTGGAATCCTTTTCAGCCTCTGGAAATTAAACCAGTTGACCGAAACCCAACGGACACTTATTAGAAAAATAGGAAAAAGATTTATGTGTACGTCAAGATATCACTTCCGTTGTATTTTGCTGGGATGAGGATGCATACAGTACAACGACTATTGTCGATAAAAACCACAAAGGTTAGTGTGTTAACCACACGTTTCGCTCATTAGATGCAAAAAGTTCTTCAGTTTTGCTTCAGATTGCCTGAAACACTCGCACACTGCTAGCGAGGCATTAGATCGTTTAACGGTAGCGACATATGATGTGGGAGGACTTTCATTTGCCTCTCAGTTTCTTCTATGAAGAAAGACAGTCTGTAAAGTTACCGCATATGGGCGGTGCGTGCCAAACAAATACCTTGAGATGCATTAGACTTTCAGTAGAAGTCCGCCTTGCCTCAATGTGTCAAAGACGGTGGTCATTTTAAGGTAGCATATTGGCTAGAGCAAGTTGTTAACAGCTCCAACTTTTTCAAAAGTTTTGCCACGACCGGTAGAAGTGGACTGCAATGCTCCTATTCGATGCCAGCACTCCGTCTACACAAACAGCACAAAGGCCAGAGTGGATGACAATTAACCACGGCAGGAACAAGAAGAAATCTGTCTCATCCTCTTTTCTCGAGAAATAAACCCTGAGCAACTTGTTTCGTAGCAACTATAATATTATGTGATTCTCCACTGCACACTTACCTGTGTTTAATTGGGAACTTGTAGGGAGTGAGTGTGGCAAAGTGGCGATCAGGCATTCTTCTCAGATGTAGATAAAGCTGAGAGCAGTTCTGTTTGGAGGTCCCAACGAATAGGTGCTCTGGTGGGAGGGCTAGTATTTCGACTTAGAAAAATATTTCAATTGCTTGATTTTCATGCTTTCAGCGGAGGTTGCCAACGGGGGAGGGGTGGGCGCGCATTTCCCTATCTGGTCTGCCTTTCAAGAGCGTTCCTGATTTTTTTTGTGCGTGATTCGTCCCATGTGCACCCCTTCCCCCTCCAGTCTGAAAGCAAAATTTGGGTGAAAGTAGGGAAATTTCCGGGAAATTACGGAGCAAGTTGTAGTGTGGTAGGTAGTTAGGGATATCACAGCGGGAATGGGACATATTTTTTCTTCGCGCTTTTCCTCCGTTGCCACAGGTGCTAACCCCCATTCCTGAGACTGGGTGGGGGGTGGCATTTAAAATTGCATTTAGGATTGGGGTTACCAACTGATAATATTCAATGAGACAACTGTCATCTTGCCCCGTGTCCGGCAAAGACATTATTACAACGGTCCCAGAACGAAAATATCTCGCAAAAACCTTGACCCCGTTATATGCTTGTTGCAATTACGCAGTCACACCTACCCCATCTCATGAAACTTTGAGTGTAATCACCCAGAGAATTATCAGTCAAGAGGGATGGCATACTAAGAGGAGGCGGTCCGTAACAAGCCATCCTAGCGGGAGCGGCTCGGACTCGACCAAAATCCCGAACTAATGATGTGCCCTCATAACCTTTGAGATGGGTTACAGTGAACTGTATGTGCTCCTAATGAATAATGTAGTGAAAGGAAGCAGGATTCTTATGGGTACGAGCGCACTCAGCGAAAACCGACACGCGATTTTGATTAATTACCGCCCGCCCAACAAAGATTTAAAACTGAGAGCCCTGGTCAAACATTGGAAGAACAATCTGAATAGGGTTGTCAACCGCGCCGTGTTAAGAACTTTTCGGCCGGCCTGACACGTAGTCGCTCGTTGAGAGTTCGCCAAAAGACAGTTCTTTTAACTGGAGGCTGCGACTACTTGCAGCCAGGAAGGAGCATGACTAGGATCACTTTTGAGTCGGAAGTGTCTTTGCTGTGTACAGTATATGCCAGGTTTCGCATTGTGCCTGTGCAGGGCTATTGCTGACGGTCCAGAGTAGATTTTGTGCTTACTCATCATTAACGCCGGCAATTCCTCTTGTTATAATACCTTTCACCTTAGAGTAATGAAAGACATTTCTGTGTAGGGCTTGCCTGTCAGATGCTCCTTCTTTTCGGAGTCTTGTTCTTAATGACAAGAGAACTCTTTCATGTGAGAAGCTATAGGGCCTGTAAGGATACATTCCGTGGCAGAAGAAAAGATTTATAAGCAGGGAATCAATGTGCCTCCCATTGACGGAGAGTCTCCCTTTTGAAGGAGCGGAGGAGGGCAGTAGAGGAGAGATACCAACGAAGCGTCCTCAGTCTCCAGACATACAATCAGCGTGGAAAGTGTTCTTTTAACTCTTCGGATGTTGGTGGAATGATTAAAACCTGATCTACAAAAATTTCGAAAAGGTTTCTTCATATTACACTTCTTAATGCGCTGACTCTTTTTACAATCTAATCCTCGTATTTTTTTTTCGGACTTATGGCTTATGCAAGAAATGATGAAAAGCCAAATGTCGGTCCGATGATCTGAGCTGTGCCAACGCGGCAAGTTGGATCGCTACGCGACATTCACACCAGCACTTGTTTGGCTAAATGAAGGAGTGTCACAGAAACAGAATCATTGATCCACCGAACAACGCTCTGTTCCTTGCCGCAACTTTACTATGATCAAGAAGCTTAAAGTGAACAAAGGCGATTTTGAAAGTGGTGTTCCAGGCGTTAAATGTGGTTTTCTCGTGCACTGTGAGATATTATTTCAAAAACTCAAAGACACTGGTACCATCACACATAATTTGGATGTGCGTGACTATCAGCCCCTCCCAGCTGCCGAAGAGAGCGGTTTCCTATCCGAGTGCGCAAGAATGGAGATACAGGACCGTGAAACACGCGAATTATTCCATACTCCGTCCACCGTTTACGCTAACAGCCTTTCCACGTGTCGCGCGCGGCGCTCTTGTCACTTCGCCAAGTCCTGTAATTACGCTTTGGAATGCAAGTAAAATTTTTTTTCAATTTTCTGCATTTTCTGATAACATTTGAGGTGCTGCAAAATAAGAAAAGATGATGATGACGAGGGCTAGAACTCAAGAGCAACTGTGCAGCTTCTGCAATATTCCTCGGAGGCCGCTCTTTTCCAGGGAGCATGAAAATAAAAACGGTCTAAGCGTCCCACTCCTTAGTTTGAAGTATTTCCATGGCTTGGGGCCGGAGTCGCGCCGATGCGCAGAAATTTACACGCGATTTGTATTAATTTGCATTACTTTAATTTTTCATTTTTGATTTAGTCACATCTACTTTCGTTGCTCTTCATTTCTAGCCTTTCTCACCTTCCATGCGAACTTTGCAGCATAATACAGCAGCAGCTGTATTAGAAAACATCAAGAAATTCTTTAGTTTATTCAACCGTTTCCCAAAGTTTTCACTAAGATGCCGAGTTATGGGTAAACAACCCCACCCCGCCGAGACTTGAACCCGCACCTCTCGTTTTCCGGACACCTGCGCTATCCGTTACGTCACCAGAGCAACTATTCACCTCTCAGCAATAACCAACTACTTTTTTTCCTTTTGTGAGGGTTACTGTACCATTCTACCGATAGTACAGTCCTCATCATTGCGGACCGGTGGGGCGTGTCAGCCAGTATGAGTGTGCACACTGTTGAAGCCGTTCTCAGCCTTTTTGTTGAAACGCGTATGCGACAAAAAGTGGTAGAAAACGAGTAATACGGAGGATATAATACAGTCATATCATTTGCTCGCTTTGAATACTGGTGGAGAGCGGGTTTGGCACCGCGCCAAACGCAGCCGCACTGGAACCGCCCCGGACAGTACGTAATGATGAGGACTGTACACGATCAGTTATTATCCTTATATTTTTTTATCTTAAGCTTTATTATTATCAGAGCTTCGTATCAGCGACACTGACTTGGAGATTCAAAATTTTCCTCGGAACTTCCCGTTCTTCACATTCTCTGTCTCCGGATGAATCTGAAAATGAGCAGTATTACTCCATTCCGCTTGATAAACATCATGTTGTTCAGGATATGATTGTTTTTTTTTTGCGGTTTCTATTAGTCAATTTAGGGGTGTTGGCGTGCAGTGGCACATGGCGCCACGCTCACTGCAGTGGCACGTGGCGCCACGCTCACGGTTTCTTGACTGATCGGCTTCCGTCTTATAGTTCCCCGGGGTTTGTACATTCGGAAGCAGAATTGTATAGGTGACATAAACGCTGTCATGTACCACACGTTAGACAGAGATCCATCATCCATATCGAAGAGCAGCAAGGGGCTTGGTTGCATCCTCAAGGTCAACTCTCTCCTTTCACATGTATTTGCTTCTGCTCGTCCCATTCTTGTAGCCGCGCCTCTCAATGCTCAAGTATGGACTGCTTGTGCAAGAGAGTCGGGAATACGGGGAATATGGTACTCTCGCCGGAAGCCTCAGGATTTTGGAAACGCCCCTC